>JAADVR010000025.1:0-117087 GCA_023335855.1 Pythium scleroteichum | reverse complement strand
GACGTCATGTTGGTACCTAGGTAGATGTCACCGAACGAGCCACTGCCGATCTTGCGGCCGAGACGGAACTTCTTGCCGACACGCAGCTCGAGCGAGCTCTCACGCGGGTGGGACATTGTGGATCACTGCGGCAACACCGAACCAACACGTCAGCAAGCGAAGAGTGCAAATTGGCTCAGCGAGCGGGCGGCCGAATGGCTTCGAGAAGAGAGCGAGGACGAGGCACCACGCAATGGAGCTGCCCGTTGGACAGTGCCCAAAGCTTTGTGAATCGCGTGGGAAATCGAATGTCGAGTTGTGGTGATCTCACCTGATGTGCAATCTGGACGTGACCCTACGTCCGTCCATCACGATGCCATTGTACGACTCATGCGTCCCTCTCCCGCCTGCTGCGCCGCTGAGCAGCTACCAGAGGACTCACCTTGAGAGCGCTGGGAACTCCCAGTCGTGACGCGTCTCCCTGCGGCGAAGTCTCCGAGGCTGGCGCCGACGAGCCGCAGCGGTCTCGACCAAGATGGAGATGGAAAAACCCTGGCAAAAGATTTGACTTGGCTTTTGTATGCCTTGGTCGAGTCCCCCTTGGTTCAGAAGGAGTGATGGTTGAAATGCCTGGCGCCAGCATCGCCAAGTTCACTACAGTACACGTCATTTAAAGTACGTAAGTACTGTGGAAGGCGTAATAAGCTTTGTCCATGTGTCCATGCAATCGCCGGAACAGTAACGAAGATCTCCATGAAGGCGACGTCAATCGTGCGCCAGGCTGGCGCCGCCGTGCGCAGCACCACTGCAAGCGGTTCCGTCGTGTATGAGTCGGCGCGTGCCGTCAACGAATACCTGCAGTTCCATTTCGGTGGGAGCAGTCCATCTCGCGCCCTAACGGAGGAGTCTAACAGTGGCTGCCCCGTGTAGGCGATCCGAACGATGTCGTGCCATTTGGATTCGCGCCCACCGATGCTCTTGCCTTTTTGCCACGCACAGTGGACCAGTGCGCCGAGTTGGTACCGGTCGGTCAGCGCCGCCGCGCTCTGGACATTGGCTGCGCCGTTGGCCGGGCTACATTCGAGCTGAGCAAACACTTTGACGAGGTATGTGTTGCAGGTCCTCGAGTTGACCGCACTGACTGACAAGCTTCATTTGCCTAGGCCATCGGTATCGATTTCTCGCATCATTTCGCTGATGGGGCTACGAAAATGAAGAAACAGAGAGAGTTGGAGTACCAAACGCAGATCCAGGGAGACGTGACAGAACTGCGCTGGGCGAAACTGCCTCCAGGAGCGCGGCCAGAGCGCACCCGTTTCGAGCAGGGTGACGCTTGCAATTTATCTGCGTCGCTCGGTATGCTTGTCAGATACTGTGACAGCTACGAAGTCGTTTTCTAACCGGTGAGGTGGACTCTAGGGAAATTTGACGCTGTCTTCGCGTCGAATCTTCTTTGCCGTCTGCCCGAGCCACAAAAATTCTTGACGGAAATCAAAGATTTCGTTGCGAAGGACGGTATTTTTGCGCTTGTCAGCCCGTACTCGTGGCTTGAAGAGTATACTGCGAAAGAGAAGTGGATTGGAGGAGTCATTGACCCTTCCGGAAAGCCAGTCAACAGTTTCGACGTTGTGGAGAAGTTGCTGTCTAGTGACTTTGAACTTGTGAAGCGCCAGGACTATCCGTTCTTGATTCGTGAGCATCAGCGCAAGTATCAGTGGGGTGTGTCCGACGGTACATTTTGGCGCCGCAAATGATAGTGCGGTTTAGTCTGGTACACGTCACAATACTCCAGGTATTGCTAATTCACACATGGCAGCGTGTCGGTGAAGCCTCTTGTCCCCGTTAAGTTCATTTTTACAGTTTGGGTGTCACGTTCTCCATGCCACAGATCGGGATGGGCTCGCAATTATAATGACTATCGCTATCGAAAACACTATCAGTACTAGGCCCCTTGCCTGCAATCGATCGACTCGGGAATTGCATACGAACGTGGGATCTACGCATTCACTCCCAGTGCAACAGATTGACTCCTTTTCTGCCCGGACGTTCTACCCGAACTGGCATACACAATTCCGTTGGAGGATGCCGATGAGCCTGGTGCGGCAGCCGCCACTGGTGTGCCGACGTATTTTCCGTTCACATTTGAGGGGGCAGCAGTTGAAGAGACACGCGACATAAATCCATCATCTTTTGCGCTCCGCGAACTTTGGTGTTGAATGGTGTTGTTCTGGGGCTGATCTCGACGAAGCTGAGGGTGTAGAGGAGGCGCAGCGTGCTGATTCACGTAAGGATTGACACTCCCTCCATTGTGCGGCGGCTGCTGAATACCATACATCGCCGACGATTGGTGTTGCTGATGGACATGCTGTCCTCGTGACTGGTCTTGTTCTTGTTGGTAGGCATAGACCGAGTGGGGGGCGTGCTGATGGCGCTGGATGTCTTCGTGGTTCTGTTGCTGCGTGTTGGCCATGTGGCCTTGTGCTTGGTGATTCTCTCGCTGGTATGCATAGGTTGGTTGCCGATCGGACTGGAAATCCTGTTTCACTTGTTGGGGATGCTGCTCCCCATATCCGGACCCCACCTGTTGCTGCTCATCGAATGCAAACCTTGTCGAAGCTTGCTGCTGATACGCATAGACAGGTGGTGGCTGGAGATGCTGCTGATGTTCATATTGGTATTGCTGGCTGTAGGCTTGTTCAACCCCCGGCTCAGTCTCAGCACCAGGGACGTAGATCAGTTGACCGTCCTGTTCAGGGTCCATGACCACTTGATTGCAGAACTTGTGCCTCGAGCGGGAGTTTCTGATAGTCGTAAACACGTAGTGGTTCGCCAACTCATGGAAGTACCGCGCGTAAACGTCCGTCGAGACGTGCAGCGTAAAGTTGATCATCAGGAGGAACTCCAGCTCCAGCTCATTCATTTCCGAGCACGGCACACCGCCCACTTTAGCATAATAGGCATTGTTGAAGTAGTGGTCGTCAAAGAACTTGGCAGCGAGCACGACGCTTGTGATCAGGACACGGTGAACATTGAGTTCAGTCAAGATGAGTCCCT
This sequence comes from Pythium scleroteichum, assembly GCA_023335855.1. NCBI lineage: Eukaryota > Oomycota > Peronosporomycetes > Pythiales > Pythiaceae > Pythium > Pythium scleroteichum. The sequence goes on along the minus strand of JAADVR010000025.1, from coordinate 114,054 downwards.
GATACTCGTGTAACCGGTCGATATACACGAGTGCCAACACGAAGCACTCTGGACTGCAGTTCGCGTACTTATGGATGCGCAGCAAGTAGTCGCGGATCGAGATTCCTGGAGAACGGAATGCCTCGAACTTGGTGCGCGTCGTGTATGCCGACGGCACTGACTCGCTCGGCTGGACCATGGACTCCACCACCACCGCGAGAGTCTGCACGATAGCGCGGCCTCGCTCTTCATTGTCCTTGGCTTCAAGGTTGTGTGATCGCATGGCGGCGACGATCGAACAAATGCGTTGTCAGCCAGATGAGAACCGAGTTCACGGACACCGGCACGAGTGGTCGGAACTGCCTGCGGTGCACGAAGAGACGCGGCAGTCGCCCTCGTACTATAAAGTCAGCGAAGTGAGCCAGTCGCGTCGGCCGGCGGTCGAGCGTGGCTTCTCTTCCTTGCTGGACAAACCGCTGGACGCCGCGTGTAGTCGCACCCCGAGGCTGGGAGTCTCGCAAAGGGCGCGCGAAGTGCGTGGGGCTCGTCGTGTCGAGCGCTCGCTAATCGATCGGCGTCCCGGCAGGCAGGTGGGAGCGCGGCAGTGAGCTGCAGATAGCCAGGCACCCAAGACGCCACTCGGACCCGCTCAGTCTCGAGTTGTTGGCGCCAGAGCAGGGGCGGCCATGAAGCCTCCCACCAAGGAAGGGCAACCACACCAGCGACAAGTGGGCTGCGGTTGGTTGAGGAGCAGCGCCACACCAACCGTACACCAAGTAAAGAACACCTGCGGTTACACAACCAGCACAGCCAAAAAACCTTACCTGTGGGTAGGGCGACACAGACCACGAGAACTGGCTGAAGTGCGGACTCGGTCAGTCGTGTCTGTCCTCTCACCCCCAAGAGGTGTTCGACTGGAGGAGCGTGTCGTGATTCAGCGCGTCGATGAATCTACATCTTGGCTCGCTCGCGACATTGACCGTCGCCTCACTGTACCTAGTGCAGTTGCCGGGACCTACAGTACCTTGAAAAAACGTGCTGAGCGATTCCTGAAATTTCGGTTCCAATAGAAGCGAGGTTTAACCGCTCCAGATGCATAAACCAGAGGTTACGTTACCTAGCCCTAACACATCACAACCACCCAGTCCTGTTGTTCTCTCTCGTTTGGGTTCACGTAATCGCCTCAAACGCAGCAGTTCTCAGGTGCGATGTTCTGACTCAGATGACGCGTCCAAACTTCGCTGGTGCAGCTCCATGCCGCTCGCGATGGTGCCAAAGTCCCCTCACACTTCGACTGATCGTTCGCGCATTCTCGCTCTGCAGCGTCCAAGTCGCTCTCGCCGAAACGATTGGTTCGGGGCCCTCGCGTTGATGCGACTGCTGCTGAGTGGGTTCCAATCAGGATGCTGTGTCCTTTGAGGAGGGTCCTGGGATTCGACTCGTCGCACTGATTTTCTCGAGAATTCAATGTGGACCACGTTGTCTGCGGGTCCTCAAAAGTTTGATCGTACCTAATATTCGTAAATAGTAGGATATTCACGATATTTTACGGAACATGCGACTTGAGACGATATTGGTTGGCAGCCAACGTGGAGGAATGACGAAGGGCAAGAAGGCGAGCGCAGCGGCGGAGGCGAAGCCCAAGACCGACGCGAAGAACGCGGTCTTCGAAGATGATGGGGAGGCGATCACGGAGCTGAAGGTGAACGAGAAGTTCGCCAAGGAGTACATGGACCGCAAGCGCAAAGAGGAGCTCACTAAGCTAGAGAAGCAACGCGTGTTCCTGGAAGAGTCGGACGAGGACGAGTCGGAGTCGGAAACTGAGGACGAGGACGCCGAAGAACTCACGGCGGAGCTGGATAATGATATCAAGAAGACACTGCGCCTGATCCGAAACAAGGACCCGATCATTTACGACAGCTCGGTCGCGTTCTTTAAACCGAATGAGAGTGACGAAGAGGGCGGATCGGATAGTGACGATGGCAAAAAGAAGGCGACGAAGAAGAGTGAGAGGAAGTCTGGGCCGCTGTATTACAAGGACCTTGTGCGACAGCAAGTGATAGCAGGCGACGTTGGCAGTGACGATGAAGATGCCGACCACAAGCCCCGCGTTACTACTTACGGAGAAGAGCAAGCCAAGCTCAAGCAAGATTTCCTGAAGTCGCTCAAGCAGGCAGAGAAGTCGGACGATATTGCAGACGGCGCAGGGGAGGACGACGAGAGCGATCTGGAGGGCGGATTGTTCTTGGTTCGTACCAAGAGTGACGCAGAGAAACAGCAAGAAGAGGAAGACTACGAACAGTTCAAGTCCAAGTACGGCTCGAAGCTGAAGAAAGACACGATTGATCCAGAGGCATTCTTGGAGAACTATCTCAATGGTGGATGGAAGGAGAAGAAGAACGAGATTCCTCACTACGAGGATATTGTCAAGGAGGATGAGGAAGATGCCGAAGAGCTCGAGAAGATGGAGGATTTTGAGCATGCATACAACTTTCGCTTTGAGGAAGAGGGCAGTGGACTTATCCAGACTTACTCGCGAAACATAGAGGACAGCATGCGTCGCAAGGATGACAAGCGAAAGCTCAAGCGTGAAGAACGCAAGGAACGCAAAGCTCTTGAGCGTTTGAAGAAAGAAGAAGAGCTTCGCCGATTGAAGAATCTGAAGCAAGCCGATATCCACAGTAAACTTGAGAAGATTGCCAAGTTGGTCGGGAAAGTCTCGGAAGAAGATCGCCTCCAGAAGGTTATTTCGGAAGATCTCGACGGTGATTTTGATCCCGACGCGTACGACAAGCGTATGCAGCAGATTTTCGATGATCAGTACTACAACGAAGATGACGAGGTATTGGAGAAGCCCACGTGGGATGACGAAGAAGACAAGGTGCTCTTTGCGAATTTACCGGTGGACGAAGATGAAGTCGAAGACGATGAGGAAGATGAGGAGCATGCCGCTCCTGAGAACTCAGATGTCGATGACGAAGTGCCTGCCGCACACGAGGGTGACAGTGACCATGGTAACAGCGATGATGGCGAGGAAGATGCTAATGATGACGAAGAGAAGTACAAGAATATGAGCCCGGAAGAACTGGAGCGAGCAAAACAAAAGTACCTGGATGAACTTTACGGCTTAGACTACGAGGACTTGATCGGCGACCTCAAGTGTAGATTTCGATACCGTCAGGTGCACAAGAATGATTTTGGCTTGACAGCCGAAGAGATTATGGCCGCCGACGACAAGGAACTCAAGGGTTTGGTGTCTCTTAAGCGCATTGCTCCTTACATGGAGGAGGAGTATAGCGTCAACCGCCGAAAGGTAAAGTCTTTCAAGAAATCTCTGCAGGAGAAGCAGGCCGAGGCAGCGGCGAGCAATAAGAAGAACAAGACCAAGAGTGAGGAGATCGAACAGGTTGAGACAGTGGCTACGGATGCCGTGCAGACGAAGAAACGGAAGCGCGCCAAGATGAGCAAGCAGACCACTGCCAGTGAGCCTGATTCAACAGAAAAAGGCGATAAGGAGACTGCTGTTGAGGACTCTGACCCGGCTGACGAAGCCGAGGAAGCGAAACAAGAGAAGAAGAAGAGTCGACGCAGCAAGAAGAAAAAGGTGAAGCACGAGCCCAACCCGTTTGCAGCGACAGGATTGTCATCGTCACGGCTGGAATCGTACAAGCTGATCAAATCCAAGAACTAGATGATTGTACTGCACGTCTACAAAAGAGCTCGTTGACCATAACGAAAAATCGCTTTTCGTCTTGCCAGAAATGGGCGAAACATAACGCAAAGCTTTATCGTTGGTTGTTGCCTTCAGTGTAGGCCCTACACACGCTGCTTTGACAGGATCTCACACGCCTCCTCCAACTTCGCCAAGCACTCGTCCGCATGCCTCGGTTGGAAAATTAGCGAAGGGCGGAAGCGAACAGCGTCCGTGCCACATCCACCAGCTGCGATGCCAAGCTTTTTGATGATGCCAATGAAGTCGTTTCGTTGGCTCTCAGTCGGCAAGTTCAAAGCGATGTAGGTGCCTTGCCCGCGCACGTTGCTAATCAAAGATGGGAACTTCTTTGCCAGGTCGTGGAGGCCACCTTGCAGGTAGTCACCCGTAATCTGCGTGTTCTCCAAGAGTTTGTCTTTGTCGACGACATCGAGGAAGGCTTGCAGCGTGATCATCTTGGCTGGATCGCCCATCCACGTATTGAAAATCCGGAACCCTTCCGAGAGGCGGAACTCCTCCTTCGCAAAGTATCCACCGGTCTGGAGCTTCTTGGAGAAAGTCACGATGTCGGGAGGGTTCTCTAACTCCCAGTGCTCGTGGGCCCAGAATTTTCCAGTACTTCCTCCTCCGGTTTGCACCTCGTCCACGATGAACGCGACTCCGTAGTCGGCAGCGAGCGCTCGCAGTGACCTGAAAAATGCGGGGCTCGCGTGGTTGTCGCCGCCCTCTGCCTGGATCGGCTCAACGATCATGCCGGCGATGCGAGCTTTCGTTGAGCCACCCGCCTGGTTCTCCTTCAGAAGACGCTCCACCTCATCCAGGCACCGAGCTTCTTCGGCTTCGTTGGCCGCCTGGTGGACATCCAGTGGGTACTGCAGTCGGGGGAACGACGCGACGGGCCAGTCGAACGCAGGGATGTCGACTTTGTGGATCGCCTTCGAGTGCGTCGTCGACAAACAGCCCAGCAAGCGCCCGTGGAAGCCGCCCTGGAACGACAGGATGCTCAGCTCAGGAGTGCCGGGGAGTTTGTGGGACATGGAAGTCTCGAGATCGAAGGGCGACGGCGGCGCGCCGCCACGCAGCTTGGTCTGATACCAGATGAAGACTGCCTTGTAGGCGTTCTCATTCGAGCACGAGCCGCACATGAGCGTGTTGATGTCGGCGAGGCCGGCCGGCTTGACCTTGGTGAGCGTGTTCTCGATACGCTCGACCCAGTCGGCCGGCGGGAAGATGCCGAGGCACGGGCGCTGCGCGAGGATCGAGACGTTTTGCTTGTCGGTCATGGCGTCAATGATCGCCGGGTGGTTGTAGCCGATGGGCAGCGAGGCGATCTGGCCGTAGATGTCCAGGAAGCGGTTGCCATCCACGTCCACGAGGTAGTTGCCGCGGCTGGCGTCGTAGTAGGCGAAGAAGTTGACGGTCGCGCTTTGCTGGATGGCGCTGAGCCGCTTCATCAGCTCCTTGGACTTGGGGCCGGGCACCGTGTCGGTCACGACGCGCGCGCTCTCGTACTCGCCTGGGAAGGGCGGCGACGGCGTCGCGGGGGCCGAGGCCAGCGAGCGGCTCGCGGCCGACGGGCGCAGCAGGGCGCGGCGAGGGCGCAGCGCGGAGAGCATGGCGCGTCCGGTGGTCCAGCGGTCCAAAGTGCAAGTGACGCGGGATCTATTTCCGAGGTTGCAGCTGACGAGGCGTTCCGTCGGTGGGTGACGAAGATCTTGCTTCCCATCATGGGCCGCCTTGAAGAACCGCCTCAAAAAACGAATGTGAAAACACCGATCGCACTTTGTCGGAGATGACCAGTACGGCACTTCAACTGAGATTCTGCGACGTGTGGTGTCCCCGATGGAGTACTATTCCAGACGAATATCCGGACAGGCGCACGCGAGACCTCAACTCAGACGAGCGGAGAGGATGATCACCGCCGGGAGGGGACGGCGGAAGAACTGCAGGACGCGACGGCAGTAGACGACGGAAGGAATCTGAGCTCTTAACCGCCGCCGTGGTCGGAAGAGAAGTGTTCTCTCCGTCGCCGAAGTGTGGGTAGTCGTCCATTTTCCATGAAATTTGATACAGTATTACCACCTTCACACCTTGGTGTCCTTTCACACCTGGAAAACGTTGAAGTAGGCTGCTCGCTCCCGCTATATCAGTACATTTGTAACGTGACAGCCCCCACTCCACTCCGTTTTCTGGACAAGTCCCGAAGGAAGGCGGATGGTAAAGCATCCGCGTCGACTCGTGGGTGGCGGCGCCGCCTTGTGGCATTTTGTTCGCGGCTGCTTTTGCGGTCGAGCACGTGCTGGCATCGTCCGAGGAACGACGCCCGAATCATCCAGCCCCGTCCACTAAAATGTCCAGGACAGTGGATGCTTGTGGATCCTCCACCGTGCCGAGTGGACGGTATTCCCTACCCCTCATCACATCAACGTGGCAACAGAAAGCCGCCTGACAGCGGGGAGGAGCGCAGTGGAGGGGGTAGGGGCGTCCGCACTCTCTGGTTCTGCTGTTGGATTGTGAGCGAGCGGTCAGTCCGCCGTGGTCTGGTCACTCGTTGTCGCGCCGTCGCTCGCACACAGTTTGTAACACACTCCCGCCGACCCCGACCCCGTCCGCTCGGGGGACCGATACATTTCAGTCACTCGTTTCGTTTTCTTCTTTCCCTCGTCCGGAGGCCGGAGAAAGCTTGGCCTCGGCATCGCCAGATCGGGAAACCCCTTCGTCGCGAGGTGAGTACGTTGCCGGCCACCGCCGCCTGCCGTGCCTCACGCACTTCCCTGCCTGCAGATCAATGAGCGTGGACTACAGCAACGAGGCCTCGACGTACGCGCGGTCCTCGGACGGCGCGGCCACCGCGAGCTGGCCCGCCGACGTGGACCTGGACGTCTGGTACCAGGCCGAGCGCGCCGAGGTGGAGGACGTCGTGCGCGACGCGCTGGACCTGAGCGTCTGGTCGCTCGAGGCCAAGAAGGGCCCCACGAGCGTCTACCTCCACTGCAAGAACAACGAAAAGCTCTCGTACTCGGTGCGCGCCGTCACGCGCGTCACGGGCACGGTCGCGAACGTGACCGAGTGCCTGCGCTCGCCCGACGCCGCGAGCTTCCGGCAGCTCTCCAAGCTTCTCCACAGCAAGGTGTTCCTCGACAGCGAGGTGCTCCACGCGCACTGCGCCAACAACCGCGACGCCGAGTCGCTCGCGCTCAAGTGGGTCGCCTTCTCGAACGGCAAGAAGACGCTCGGCAAGGGCAAGGAGTTCTGCGTGCGCGAGTACACGACGATCGTGCGCAACCACCGGCAGCTCGGCACGTTTGGCGTCTGCAAGTTCGAGTCGTACGACGGCGTCGGCGCGCGCTACGCCATCCGCGCTCGCCCCGACTCGTTCAGCCTCTCGGTCTTCGAGCCCAGCTCGTTCGTCGTCACGCAGACGCCCGAAGAAGGCATCCTCTCGGTCACCATGACCTTCTCGATGCGCAAGGCGCGCGGCACCAACAGCGTCAGCTCGGGTGTCAAGGCGCTCTCCACGCGCCTCGCGCACGACCTCAGCCACCTCCAGGCCGCCGCGCAGCACTTGCTCTTCCAGCCCGCGAGCCTCGCCGACAAGCGCGAGTGGGTCTCGGACAAGGAGCGCAACAACTGCTCGCTCTGCGTGCAGACGTTCGGCATGCTCAAGCGCAAGCACCACTGCCGTGTCTGCGGCGAGGTCGTCTGCTCCAACTGCACCGTCTTCAAGGTCGTCAACGACCAAGACACCGCCAAGGTGCGCGTCTGCAAGGCCTGTCTCGGCAAGTCCACGACCACCGAGTTGCCCACGCAGCCGGGCCTCGCGGCCGTCGCGTCGCTGCCGCCGGGCTCGTCGTCCACGTCGTCGATCGGACGGGGCAGCAACAACCAGGGCTACCCGCAGAACGCGCCCTCGATGCCCAACTTCAAGAACATCACGCTGAGTGTCGTCTCGAACTCGTCCGGCATGTCGACGAGCTCGGACGAGTCGCGGCGGTCGGGCGACGAGGCCGACGTGATGGGCGCCATGCCGCCGGTGCAGGGCTCCTACAAGCACACGCAGTCCAACAGCTATTCGTCCAGTCTCTCGTCCATGTACTCTAAAGGATCCAGCTCTTCGTTCAGTGAACTGGACATTAACCCTGCAGGGCCGCAGTCTTTCTCGTCGCCGCGCAACCGAAGCACAGCAACGACGAGCCCGATGACGCAGCAGCCGTCGCTGCAGTCGATGCCAAGCACACGAAAGCTGCAGGGCGCTCCGAGCGTCAAGCGCACGAACTTTTTCAACGAGGACTTCGAAGAGATCTGCATGTTGGCGATGCAGACGCTGAACTGTGCCATGGCGGGCATCCGCACGGACGACTTCGAGCTCGTCAACTACTTCGACGGCCAGCCGCAGCCTGACCTTCCGAGGTCGCTGCCGACTTTCCGTCGTATCGCGAGCCGAGGCAAGCCCTGCATCGTGCTGGACGTCTCGGCGGACAAGCGAATCGCCGGTGAGAAGCGGAACACTGCCAAGCTCCAGTTCTTTGTCGGCATCCCTCTGATCATGGGCGGAGAAGTGATTGGCGACCTCTGTGTGGCCGACCGATACCCGCGCGACGCGATCGACCAGCAGGCCGTCGAAGTCCTCATGGTGCTCGGCAAGACTGTGACGCAGTACATGACCTCAAACGCCTATATTGAAGATCTCGCCTACTACAAGATGGTGCAACGCAAGGGCCAAGAGCAGGACGAGGGCGCGATGAAGGAGGTCGCGTTCTAAGCCAAGCCCCCGTCTCTGTCTTTCTCTCTCTACCCACACCCTCACGAGGGTGTCCGTTCCACGCCTCTGCCGTGGATGGGTCCTGTCAGGTTCTAGTGATAGCGAGCACGAGCACGTGCACTCCGTTATTTTGTTGCTTCGCCGCCCCCCACCTGTCTCCGGGGGACGAGACGGTGGGAAGACGCAGCGTTCGTGTGGATCTTAAGTATTAGTTTATTATTTGCCATTCGATCTCGCCTCTCATCGCGCGCTGCGTGGCATCCTCGCCGGTGCCGTTGGCCGGGGCGAGTTGCGATACAGGCGTTCGAAGTGCGGCTGCGGAGCCTGATTGTCCGGAGGCTCGAGGTCTCGCCAGCCGTACGTCCACGCCGCTCGGATGCGGCGCACTTGGTCCTCCACCGACGCGGCCTCGCCCTGCCGCTGGAGCAGCAGCGTGCGCTTGGACACGTGCTGCGCGTGCGTGATCGACGTGACGCGGAGCTCTCGCGTCTGGACGGGCGCGCTGCTCACCGTCGCTGGGGTCGTGCTGGGTCTCTGCGGCAGTCGCGCGAGCCCGGCTCGCTCGGCCGCCTTCCACTGTCTTCGCACGAGCCGATGGCCCAGTCTCAGCGTCGTATCTCTCTGCTCGTCGCTGGACGAGCCCGAGTGGTCCTCGTCGTCCTCGTCTTCGGCGTCTTCGCTCAGCGCCGGCAGCCGCTGAGCCTTCGCCTTGCTCCCCCTGGCGACGGCCGCCTGCACGTGGCTCTGCGCCTGCGCCGGCACGACGATACTGAAGCGGTGCTTGCTCGCGGCGCGGGTCTCCCTCGTCTGGCTCTGCTTCTTCTTCTTCTCGTCGTCCATGCGGTACGTCGCGAGCTCCATGCAGAGCTCGTCGCCGGCCGCGTGCGAGTCGCGGCCGCAGTTGAGGCAGCAGTTGCCGCTGAGCCGCATGAGCTTGCGCGTGATGGGCACGCGCAGGTTCGGGTACCGCAGCGCCTGGTCCACGCGGGTCTCGCGCCACGTCTCGCGCTGCTGCGCGATGGCTCGCAGTCGCGTGAGCGCCGTGGCCGCGTGCTTCTTGAGCTCTTTGCCGCCGAAGTGGAGCGCGAAGAGCTTGCGCTGCGTGGCCTCAGCGCAGGTGGACAGGTGAGCAGAGCGAACGAGCAAACGCCAAGCGAGAACGCCACTCACGGTCAGCACGAGGCAGTCGACGTCCGTGACGGCGCGGATGTCCACGGGACACGTCACGACCTTCTTCTCGGCGGCCAGATACTCGCCCGCGACGTCGAACTTGCCGAGGAACGTGAGCTGCACCGTGATCCAGTGCTGCACGCTGCGGTTCTCGCCGCCGCCCGCGTCGCTGTGCTCGTGGAGCAGGAGACGGACGCACTCCTGGGCCTCACCGCGCAGCAGCACGAAGAACGAGTCGGCCTCGGAGCCTTTGTGCACGAGGTGCTGCTGCTCGCAAGCCACGTGAGCGCCGCTCTGGTGGAGACCGTGGTTTACTAGGCCAAACGTACCCCCGCCGGCACGGTCACGAGCTTCATCGAGTTGACCAAGTGCATGAGCTCTACGACGGCCACGGCGCTGGTTAGTGGGTCAGTGAGCGCAGTCCAACGGCGAGCGGCGTACGCATTTTGGTCCACTTGCGGAAGAGCAGCGTGTGCTGGAGGAACGCGATGTGGTCGGTGATCGTGCCTTCGATGGTCTGCGACCGCGTCATGCGCAAGTACGACGCGGCCGTGAGCACGATGAAGTTGGCGGCCTGCGCCGCTGCGTCCACGACCACCGTCGCGCTGCGCTTCGAGTCGGGCTCGATGAGGCAGAGCTCGCCGAACGTGGCGCCGGGCGTGAGCGTGGCCACTTTGGCGCCGAACGTGATGAGCCCTTGCTCCAGCAGCGCGCGCGACGTCGAGCCGTCCACGGCTGCGCGCGTCACGCGCTGGTACTTCTTCTGCTCGTCGCCCGCGCGCACGAACACCGAGACCATGCCGCTCACGAGGATCTGGTGAGAAAGGCAGCCACAAGAGAAAAAGATCAGTTGGCCTGGTTATGTGCGATCGAGCGGCCACCGCGTAACGTTACGAAGCAAGTGTTGCCTTTCTCGCCTTGGTTCACGACGACGTCGCCCGACTCGAGATGGAGAAACTCCATCTCCTTGCAGAGCTTCTTGGCCGAGATCTCGGACATGGTCGTGAAGAGCGAGCTCAGCTTTTCCTGGTTCATGAGCCACGTGTACAGCAGCTTGATGTCGCTCTCGGAGCGGTCTTCCGGCGGCTTGCGCAGCGTCCTAGACAAGCAGCGGGTTCGTCAGAGCGGCCGCGCTCGCCACGACCCACGACGGCCACGCACTGGATGATCTGCACGACCTTCTCGTTCACTTTCATGATCGCGGGGTTCGGAATCACTCCTTTGCGGATGAGCCCCCAGCGTCTCGACGGCGTGGCCGACGGCTTCGATGCATGCCGGCCGACACCTTCGCCGCCGGGCAAACCGAGAGCCGTCGCCTGCCCGTCGCCCATGGCCCCAGCTTCGTCCGTGGCAGCTGCCGCTCCAGACTCGGACGCTGCCTGTTGGCCCTTGCCGTGCGGCAGCGTTGCCTCTGTGCGAGCGCTTGGAAGGCCCTTCGCCGACTCCCGGCGTGGCGAACGCGGCGTCGCCTGCCCGCTTTCAGCACCTGCGCCGCCTGGCGTGATGGCCAATGGCTTCCCCGCCGGCCTCGTCGGTGCGGTCGTCGCTGGCGCCGCTCCTGAGACGAACGCTGACATCGGGTCTCGTCAACTGGCGTAGCACTGCGAATCCGCCCTGTCGTCACGGCGCTGCCATCACCGCTGACGTCGGAATAGCTCCACGACTGATGGGGTGCAGAAATAGCTGCTGGCGAGATGGCTCGCGGCAGCCTGAAGATCTAGTACGACGCCTCCTCCTCGAAGCAGAAGCCCCGCGTGGCTCCATTCCCTTCGGATCGTCGCGAACGCCATGCATGAAGAGTTTTAAATCGGATCGACCGGGTGAGAAGAGGCGGCTGGCGTTTCGAGCTGCCACGGCCCCGCCCCTTGGAGTGTCCGTTGGGAATCCGGCTCGGCCGCCTCCGCGATGAGCGTGAGCATCAAGGTCTCGATTCGCTGTCGGCCGTTCACGGTCGACGACCAGCTCGGGGTCGTGCTCACGCAGAATGGCGAGGAAGAGGGCGAGGTGCAGCTGCTCAACTCGTCCTACTCGACCACGCGGTTCGCCTTCTCGTACGCCTGGTGGAGCGCGTACGGATACCAGCGGCACGTGCTCGGCAGCACGCCCGAGGCCGACCAGATGCAGCTCGTGAACCAGCAAATGGCCTACGACGCGGTCGGCACCAAGATCAAGGAGGACCTGCTGACCGGCAACGCCGTCGTGCTCTTCGCGTACGGGCTCTCGGGGTCGGGCAAGACGTTCACGGTCTTCGGTCCGGACGCCGTGGACATCCCGGAGGCCTGGTTCAAGCACGAAGAGCCGCATTCGCTGTGGGGCATCTTCCCGCGGCTCGCCTACGAGCTCTTCAAGGAGAAGCAGGACGGCTGGAAGATCTCGATGAAGTACTTCCAGAACGTCGTCGACACGGTGCGCGACCTCATGTCGCCTCTGGCGCAGGAGCAGCAGTACAAGTCGGGCATGCGCAAGGACGCGGACGGCTTCACGGACATCGACTGGTGCCAGTCGGTCGTGCTCAAGGACTGGAACGACCTGCGCAAGACGTTCATGGCCGCGAACGCGCGCAAGGCCATCGCGCCGACGCAGTTCAACCACCAGTCGACGCGCGGCCACTGCATCATGACGCTCGAGGTCGAGAAGCCCGACCCGGACCGCGACGGCATGAAGCAGCGCGGCCGCGTCTACGTCTGCGACCTGGCCGGCACCGAGCCGGCGGGCGACATCGTCTACGCCGAGTACAAGAAGGTCGTGTTCGAGAACGGCGACATCGAGCACAAGTACCTCGGGCCGCACGCGGACCCGGCCAAGTCCAAGGAGCTCCAGGACCAGGGCAAGAAGATCAACCTGTCGCTCACCGAGATGGCGCAGTTCTTCATGAAGATGGCCGAGGCCGTCAAGGCCAACAAGCTCAAGCCCGGCGTGTCCATCCCGGGCTGCAACTCGTACTTCCTCTGCAAGTACCTCAAGGACACGATGCTGCAGGCGCGCACGTACCTCTTCTGCGCGATCCGGCCCGAGGTCAAGTTCCACAACTACACCTTCTCGACGCTCGGCTTCGCCAAGAACGCCTCGGTCATCAAGCTCCAGCCCAAGAAGGCCAGCACGGCGGCCAGCGCGGCCGAGCGCAAGCTCATGGCCGAGCTCGAGCAGATGAAGCTGCTCGTGCAGCAGCTCAAGCAGGAGAACGACCAGATGGCCAAGCTGCGCGGCGCCGGCGGCGGCGAGCCGAGCGCCGAGGTGGACCAGATCAGCGAGCTGCTCGCGGCCAAGCAGCGGCAGCTCGAGCGCGTGCTGGCGGGCGAGGAGGACGGCAAGACGCGGCGCAAGACCCCGCAGGACGAGTTCCTCGCGCGCCAGAGAGACGAGTACGGCAAGCGCGGCGTGCACCTGGCCCACTTCGAGCGCGAGACCCGCGCGCCGTACCTCATCAACCTCGACGTCGACGCCTACCGCAGCCAGCGGTTCATGTTCCTGCTCGAGCGCCCGCGCACGACCGTGGGCGCCAACGGCGACATCCAGCCGCTCTCGCTCTCGGTCGTGGACGACCACTGTGCGTTCGAGCGCGAGGACGACCGCGTCTTCGTGTGCGCCGGCCAGGGCGACGTTTTCCGCAACGGCGTGCGGCTCCAGCGCGCGCCGCCCGAGCGCTGCGAGCTCACGTGCTTCGACCGCGTCGTGGTCGGCAACGAGCTCATGCTCTTTGTCTTCCCGGGCAAAGAGCCGCCCGAGCAGGAGCCGCCGAGCGCCGACGACGCCGCGCGCGAGTACCAGCGCGGGCTCCAGCAGGCCGCGCCCAGCAGCTCGTCCACCGTGGCCGAGGCGGCAGCGCTCGAGCAGCTCCAGGCCCAGATGCGCAAGTTCGAGGAGGAGAAGGCCACGTGGGAGCGGCAGAAGCAGCAGGCCGAGGTCGCCGCCGCCGAGGCCGCGAAAGCAGCGGCGCTCGCTGCTGCGGAAGCCACCAAGAACGGAGGCGAAGACGCGGCGGCGGCGGCGGAGGCAGCGGCCCAGGCCGCCAGGGCGCTCGCTGAGGAGGCCGCGCGGCAGGCCGAGCGCGAGCGCGAGCTGCTGGCGCGACAGGTGAACGACCAGGAGCTGCGCGACGTGCTGCCCAAGATGCTCGAGCTCAAGCAGATCGTGAGGGCGCTCAACCGGGACATGCTGAGCTTCGAGACGGCGCTGCAGTGCAACACGGCGGCCGTGGGGCCCGACGGCAAGCCGCTGGCGTCGGGCAGCGCCGCGATCCCCAAGGTCAAGATCAAAGTGCACAACGACGCCACGGACGAGACCATCTTCCTCGACGTCTTCGAGTTCGTCAAGGCCCACGCGCTGCTCAAGGACGAGGTGGCGTTCCTGCGCAACGCCATCCGGAACGACCGCGAGTACGAGGCGCCGCCCGGCCACGACCCGATCACGCTGCTCTTCGACAACTCGTTCCACGTCGGCTCGGCCACGACCTTCCCCGAGTACCTGCTCTACTGCCTCGAGACCGAGCCGGAGGATGCCCAGCTCAACGTCAAGCTCGCCGTGCCGCCTTTTAACACGATCGGCAAGCTCGAGGTGACGTGGACGCCGCTCTCGTCGCCCGAGCCCGACCAGCACCGCGACGACGACCTCCCGGACGTCGAGAACCCGGACGACCTCGTGGGCAAGCCGTGGACGTACCGGCTCGGCATCAAGGGCGCCACGGGGCTGCCGCTCATCACGGACCTGGCGTACGTGCAGTACGAGTTCATGGGCGAGCTCTTCACGACCGAGAGCGTGGAGCAGAAAACGCGCAACCCGGTCTTCGACTACGAGTGCGTCCACCGCGTGGACGTGGTCACGCCGGCCTTCGTCGAGTTCCTGCAGACCGCGCGCATCGAGTTCCAGATCTTCGTCAACCCGTTCGTCATGGACCCGCCGCGCGACAAGATCTCGTCCGCGAACGCCGCGATCGTCGCGCACCTGGGCGGCGAGACCAAGAAGAAGGCCACATACGAAGGTGCGGCCTGGTCTCGACGGGCTTTAAGGGAGCCGCGACTGACGCCTCGTGACTGTTGGCGCAGAGCTGGAAGCGCGATGCAAGCTGCTCGGCGACGAGCTCGCGAGCGCCAAAGCGGAGCTCGAGTTCGTGCGGAACGTCTACCGCACGGCCACGGGGAGGTAAGCGACTGTGTCTCTTGCAGCGGCCCGCCGACCGCTCACGCTCGATGGGTCGCGACAGTGAGCCGCCGACAAAAGCTGCAGGGCAGGCGGCTCCGCCCAGCACGCCGCGCAAGCAGCTCGAGGCCGCCAAGGCCATCGACGCCCAGCTCAACAGCGCCGCCGAGAGCATCTCCACGGCACTGTCGACCGCCTCAGCTCAGCAGGCGGCAGCCAATGGCGAGCAGAAGCCAGTGGCAGCCAGTTCCCAGGCAACCGAAGCAGCGATCGACACGGCCGATTCGGCGTCGCGTAGCACACGAGCAAGTGCAAGAGCGCCCTAAGAATATGGAGATCCCTATAAATAATAGGAGCAGCGCTGCCTCGCGCACGCCTGCCATCGCTGACTTCACTGAGAACTCGCTCGCCATGGAGGAGACTCGCCCTGCCGTTGAGCCTGCGCAGGCCCCACGTGCTGGGCTGGCTGATCTCGTCGTGGAGAGCGTCCACGTGGATCTGCCGCACGCGAGGTCGCCCGCGTCGACATCGCCGCGGTCGTCCTTCTTCGCCGTGTCTCCGAACAAAGGCGACATCCCTCTGCGCGTGCTCGTGGGCTCCTGGAACGTGGGCAACGCGATGCCGCCCAAGAACAAGGAGCTCATCAGCAAGTGGATCCCTGAAGGCGGCGGAGGCTTCGACGTCATCACCATCGGCCTGCAAGAGAGCAGCTACCGCGAGAAGAGCTCCTCGGCCGCCGTGTCGGACGGCACGTCTCCACCAAAGAGTCGAGCGTCGCGGTCCGTGTCCAAAGCAGCAAGCGGCGACGACGCGGACGAGGAAACGGATGGCGACCCGGACGACGACGACGTCGACGACTGCGGCGACGAGGACGATCCGGGCGACGACGCCGACGACGCCGCCGCAACGCCGGGCGGCCAAGTGCCCGTGAAGAGGTCTCGCGCCACGCGGTCGATGCGGAAAGTCTCCAAGCTCATGCGCCAAGTGAGCGCGAACCTTCGCGAGTCCGTGGCCGACGCGCTCGACTACCCGTTCAACAGGCAGCTCTTCGTCCACTTGGGCGACAAGTACGCGCTCGTGGGCAAGGTCGAGCTGCTTGAGATGCGGCTCTTCGTCTACGTCCACACGAGGCACTCGGTGGGCGGCATCGAGAAGAGCACGGTGGCCACGGGGCTCGGCAGCGTCCTCGGCAACAAGGTTGGTCTCCTCCGTGTCGAAGGGCCCCCCCTCCGCTGTAGCTCACCTTCCGATCGCACATACACAGGGCGGACTGATCTTCAAACTGATCGTGCGCAACACGTCGCTGTGCTTTGTGAGCTGCCACCTCGCAGCGCACCAGGACCAGAAGTTCCTCGACAAACGCAACGCCGACGTACGTTTCGCACGTTCATTTTTGGGTTCTGACTGACGGCGCTTGCTCTCGACCAGTGCGCGAGCATCCTCGGCGGCAGCGGCGTGGGAGTCAGGCACGTCCAGCCCGACTTCCAGTTCGACCACTGCTTCTGGTTCGGCGACCTCAACTACCGCGTGGATCTCAACTACTCCGCGTCGGGCAAGCCAGCGGCCGACGTGGCGCACGAGCAGCACTTCCGAGACGTCTTGGCGCTGGTCAAGGCCAAGAAATGGGCTGTGCTCAACGCCAACGACCAGCTGCGGCACCAGGTCCTGGGCAAGAAGGCGCTAGTCGGGTGGGAGTTGGTGCCGGCGCTCTTCCCGCCGACGTTCAAGCGGCAGCGCAACACCGTGGGCGAGTACAACCCGCAGCGCGTGCCCTCCTACTGCGATCGCGTCCTCCACAAGTCGCTGCCGGCGCTGCGGTTCAACCTGCAGTGCCTGTCGTTCCAGTGCGTTGAGGCCATCGCCACGAGCGACCACAAGCCCGTGGTCGCGCACTTCCAAGTGCTGTCGACGCCGCACATGACGACACCGAGTGAGGAGGAGAACGTGGCGAGCGGCGCCGCGCAGAAGAGCGCACTGAGTCGCACGACCACCGTCGAGTTCCGCGACCTCGAGGCGAAAGATCTGCTGGGAATGGACCTCACGGGCAAGAGCGATCCTTATGTACGTCGTCGCGGGGGCTTTGACTGGCAGTCTCTCTCTCTGGAGCCTCACGCGACTTGACTCCAATAGATCAAGTTCTACTCGCTGCCCGAGCATGTCTTGCAGCGAGACACCGGCGGTAGCCACCCATCGACCGCGACGATCATGCACACGCTCTCTCCAAGGCACGCATGCTAACTAGCTTAGACAGTCGGCGTTGGCTGACACTGGATGCTGTAGGTGGCAAGACGACCAGGTGCCCAAGCTCTCGCTCGTGTGCGACTGCGAGGCAGACGCGCGGCGCGTGCACCTGCTGCTGCTGCTCATGGACTACGACACGACGTCCATGGACGACATGCTCGGGAACGCGGTCGTGTCGCTCGACAAGCTCTGCCACTCGTCGCGGCCGCGCTTTTCGCCGTTCGTCGCGCCAGTCATCCGCCACGGCAAGCCCGCCGGCACGGTCAGCGGCAAGATTCGCGTGCTGCTGCCGCACCAGCAAGGCCTGGGCAGCGCCGACGGCACCAACGACGAGGTCGTGCTCCGCATGGCCGGCTGCAACTGTAGCGTCTCCTAATAAAACGTGGCTGACCATCACTCCTCTGACTAACTCCTGAGGAGCTCTTTTCGTAATGGCCGCACACGTGGTGCTCACGCAACGCGTGCTGCTGACGCTCATCGCGTCGTTTCAGCGCGGCGTGCCTGGCGCCGCCGGGCCGCTTCTCCGCCGCTACGTGGACGACGGATTCGTGCGGTGCGAGCTGCGGTTCGACTTCGCCTGGTGGCGCCTGTGCCGCGAGGCGCATCGCTTGTCCACCGTGCTGTGCAAGGCGGTGAGGCCCAAGGCGAAATGGGCGGAGCACGCCATGCCCGAGGCGATTGCTCTGTACGACTGTGCCGATCTCCGCGCGCTTCACGTAGCTGTGAATGCCACAGCGGTCGCGCCGAATCCGATGCGAGCGCGGCGTCGGCTGCTGCATCGTCTCAGCGAAGCGTCCGCTGCATTCGGTCGAGTCGACATCCTCGGGTGGCTCTTCAAAGACCATGTAAATAATGGTTCGCTTGTGGTAGTGCTTCCGTTCTGCGTCAAGCTGGCTGCGCGCCACAACCAAGTCAGTGTTCTTGAGTGGATGGAGGCCACTTTCCAAGGGGTCGCGCTCGAATGTCTCCGCGGCTACGACGTGTCCAATATCATTCGGAACCACAACGCCGATGTGCTTCGCTGGATGGCTGCTCGTCAACTGGGCGTAGCCAGACCCCATTCGTTGCGCTTTCCCATCCAGACGGGCGATCTTGATGTGCTTCGAGTGCTCTTGGACCAGTTCTTCGTGTTAAAACCGTTCGAAGCTCCTCGCGGCGAAGTGCTACTGAAGCAAGCTGTCGTGGCTGGCCATTTCGGCGTGGTCGAGTACCTTGTCCGTGACAAAATGCACGGCTCCACGACCAAGACCCTTGAGATAGCTGTCGCGCGACGTGATCTCCGCATGATCAAGCTGCTGCTCGATCATCTTACCACACCGTTCAACTATTGGTTTGTGCGACAACTGGTTATCACGGACAATCTGCCCGTGTTAGCGCTCCTGAAGTCAACGGCCTCGTCGCTACCTCTCGGCTGTACGGTTTTATCGAGCTGCTACTTCGCCAAACCATCGAAAGACGCGGTGCGCCTCCTACTCCCGTTGAGTTCCATGGAGGACACAGCCGTGGCGCTTATGCGGTTTGCTCAGCGTAAAAACTGGCCCATCGTGAGGATCATTAAGTGCGAAACCGACAAGTCCCTTCCTGCGATCGTGGTTGATTATGTCGACCGTCTGCTGGGCGACTCACTCGGTCCGATGGCCTCGCTAGCAGTTCACTATAGAACAACTCAGGATGGCGAGGTTATGGGCGAGATCCTCCGCCTTCTTCCGTCTGCGCCGAGTAGCGACGTGGTGGATACTGTTTTGAGTCTCCTACCTGGCCCTGCGCATTCTCTCACGAGTGTTCTGCGGGCCGATGCTGCTCGGCCTATCCCGTCGTGCCATGAAGATTTCCTGCAACTATGTCTCACCTTGCGCCAAGACGAACGTGAGTCACACCACAAAGCAATCCAGAGCTACTTCCACACGCGCAAGAAGCCAAAGCCGATGAATGCATGGCCGTCGAAGCCATAAATCCAGGGAGGAGTGAGAAATCCTTGTAGTAAATTTGTCTGTTCATCGCATGATGTCCGAAGCAGTTGCTGTCTACATGACGTTTGCCAAAATGGCGTGGTCATCAAACCATTCTTCGAGCATGTCTCGCGATTTACCAAGTATGAAGACTGCTCCGATGAGGCGTCCGCCACGTGGTACAGCACCGCGATAAAAGGGCTTGAAACTTCCACCGGCACTGTGGTAGATGCGCTTAGCAGCACCCCATGCGAGAGTTGCACTCTTCCGATCCAAGCTGAGCGCTTCGCCTTGCATAACCGTCTTGACTGTGTCGAGCGGCTGGGTCGCGTAAACTGTCACCAATCCAGCCAAAACGCTGCCGATCGCGGAAGCTGAAGCCTTTTGAGATAGTGTAGCCTCTTCTATGGAGCCGAACACGTCCGGCTTGGCTGTGTGGAGCTTGCTCGTGATCACAGGGCCGAGCGCCAGGTAACTGGCGCACCAAACAGCTTCGCGGAAGTACGTTACCTCCAGACCACGGAAGAGCCGCGCCGGTCCGTGCTGGTTTACCACTTCGCGCACCGTGCCGACGAAGCTCTTTCCCGTGTTCTGCTGCAGCGTCATCACCAGCTCGGCGGGTGAGCTAAGCAGCGACGACACGGCGCCGGCCGCTGCGGCGGACGCGATCTTGATCTGGTCGGACGGCGCTTCACCGCTTGCTTTGTCTCCCTGGAGAAGGCTGAGCACTTTGCCATTCGCCGCGAACTGTACAGCGCTGATGGGCGCAATGGACGCGAGCGAGACGCCGACGCCGCGGTAGAGCGCCGGGACGGACCACGGAATGGGGCGGTGCTGCTGGACGGCGTTCTTGATGGCGATCGTCGGTTGCTGCAGCATGACCTCGACCATGCCTGCGAGCGAGCCGATGGCGCCATTCTGCAGGGCGTTGAGGCGCTGCGCGCGCGTCTTGGCGGGCTGCGGCTGCGTCATTTCGACTGGCGCCCGAGCAGCTACGCACAAACTTGTTTGCGTGGGTGCAGGAGTGATGGTCACCACCAACGGTTACAAGGATGGGATGAGGGTTACCATAAAGTTTCAGAGGCAGTGAGTCAGCTTCAACGAGGTTACAGTCCTTCGTGCATGGCTCGGTAGTCGACGTGGGGCCGCTCTCGCCGACCCCGCTTGGACGGCAGGGCCTTGGGCTCGGTTTTGACTGGCGGAGAGAAGTCTTCGTCGCCCGCATCGTCCATGGCTCGCGCGCTGGCGTCCGAGTCGCTCTCGACGTGCTCGTCGCCGCCGGCGTCGCTGTCCTCCTTGCCGGCGAACATCAGGTCGTTCAGAGCGCGATAATCCACGCGGTTGCGCTTGCGCTTGCCCCGAATGATGAGCGACTGGTCTGTCTCTTCCTCGCGACCAGTTGGCCCGCCGTGGCTTTTTGCGTGGTCGATCGCCAGAGCCTTCCCAGCGAGCACGGAAGCCTCGTCGCTGTATTCCATCGTATCGTCACGGTAGACAATGCGCCAACGCGGTTGGCTATTCTCCGTCGTGAGCTCCACGATGACCCCGAACACAGCCACTCCATCTTGGCCCAGTTTCGCCACGCTGTCGCCCAGGTAACTACTACCAGTCGGGGCTTTGCTCCGCCGGGCCGTAGACCGCATCGATCGTCTGAACACAAACGAGTGTGAGACAGCGAGCCTAACCAAAACGAGCGCATGACGTACCGATCAGAATCGATGACATCGTCTACGTGAAGGTGCTTGAGCTCATCGTCACTCACTTCCGACTCGAGCACACCCTCGTCGGCTGAAGTGTTGCCACTCTCGTCCTCAGATCCAGACGAGTCGATGTCACTCTCACCTTCTTCGAGCTGTTCTTCATCGACGTTGAAGTCCTCGTCATCTTCGTCGTCAAGCTCATCGACCGCGTCACCTTCTTCCGTCTCTTCGGCTGTTCCCTCTGCAGTCGATGCGTCGTTATCCTGCCCAGTTGACAGACTCTGCTCTTCCTCAACCAGATCAGGGAAGACGTCACTTATCTTCTCGTACGTCGTGCCGCACGCGTAGTTGATGGCTTTTAGAGCATTGAAGGTCGCGAGACACGAGGGACAGAACCACGGCTCGTCGCCTCGGGGGATATCCTCTGTCCGGACGACTGGAATCTGACACTGCTGGTGGAAGGCGCGACAACAACCTTCGTTGTCGCAGAGCAGAATATCGTTGTCGTCGGTCGTGTCGGTCAACGAACACCTCGAGCAGTAAATCCGCTCCGGGTGGTCCTCGTCTCCGGCGTCTGCTCCGTGGGGTTGAGTCTCGATTTCGATCAGATACGGGATCGGCGGGTCCTTGACTCGTAGCACTTCCATTTCATGCAGCGTGTCGACAACGCTACGCTTGGCCTTGACGATCTTGCGTCGCGCTCTTGCGAGCTCTGTGTTGGGCTTCAGCTTCTCGCGGCTCGCTCGGCGCCAACCTTCAGCCTCGTAAGCGTCCACGAACGTCTGCAGATACCGGAGTTGCTTGACTGAGGACCTCACGCGCGCCTCAAGCCGGCGACACTGCTCATCGGGAGGCAGATCTCCCTCGACCGCATTGAAGACTCCTTGGCGACGGCGGTACGGTCTCTTTTTTGCATCTGCGGCGGTCGGCGTGTAGTTCGTGCGTGGTTTGCGTTCGCGGGGTGGACGCACCGGTGCGGCCGCTGCACGACTGTGACAGAAAAAGCGTTAGTCCATCAACGTCTCCAAAGAGATCCTGAACGGTGCAACACACTCGTGGAGATGGGGCTCGTCCATGTCCGGCTCGGGTTGGCAGTGGCGGTTGCCTCCAGCGGTGCGGGAACCCTCGTGGCGTTTGGCCTCACTCCGCCTCGTCGTTCTCGTGGCGGTCGTCGACGGCACAGCAGAACTTGTCGGCACGTCGAGGCGCGCGGAGGATCGGCGCGCTTGCATGGCGATGCGACACGGAATGATGGTCGTCTTCAGAACACAACCAGTGAGGAGCTACGAACATGAGAGATGGCGAGGCAGTCGTGGTTGGTGTCAGCACTTCGCTGTCCTCCGGGAGCTTCCAGAGGCCCCTTCGAGGCGAGCGAGCGAGACTTGTGGCCTGGAGCCCAACCAACGAGCTGGACGGAGTGGTTAACTTACGTGGGTCGGCGGCCCGAAGGGTGGGCGGAAGCGAGCGACGAGCGAAATGGAAATGGTGGCACCGGCAACAGGGGGAAACTCCACGTCACTTCACCTGCGCACCTCGTTATAGTGACTCCTAATCTAAGCAATGTAGCCATATCGTGGAACACTGGGTTGGATTGTTGAACTGGTCAGTACATGGGGAACGCGGTGTCCACGAGCTCTGCGTAGCGCGTGTAGCCGCCGTCCACGTTGTGGACACGCGTCAGTCCGCTTTCCAGCAGCCAGGACGTCACGGCCACCGAGTCAACACCTCGTCGACAGATCACTAGCGTCGGCACCTCCTCGATCACGATCGGCGAGCCCGACCTGGATACCTCTTGCTGCACCAACCCAATGAGCTCTCCTTTCGATCTTGCAGCCTTAAGCTGGTTGTACGGAATGTTCACGGCCTCAGGGAAGTGTACCATCTCAAACTGATAAGCGATGCGGGTGTCGAGCAAGACGTACTGCGAGACATCGCGAGATCGTCGAAGCACTGCCAACGTTGCGACGTTCATTCGATTCTCTTCCTCAAGCACTGCACTTTCGGCGTCTTCGAACACGCAACTCGGCGTCACTAGGCACAGGAGGGCACTTCTACCAGGCCCGCAGCTGGGACAGTCGCGACGACGCTGTCTGGGGATCTTGAGGCGTCGGAACTGGCTGTCGTACGCGTCGAAGAGCAACTGTGTCCCTGATGTCGATCGACCCATGCCGGTCAGTACTCTGACGGTCTCCAATGCCTGGAGGCAGCCAATGATACCAGGAACAACGCCTAATACGCCATTCTCTTCGCAACTCTGCGGTTGTCGGGGTGCGCGGGGGTACAGGCACCGGTAGCACGGCGAGTCGTCCGCGTAGGTGAACACCACGACCTGGCCTTCGAGGCCGAGCGCACTGCCAGAGACTAGAGGCGTCTTTTCCAGAGCACAGACGTCGTTCACGAGGTATCGAGTCACCGAATTGTCAGACGCATCGACCACAACGTCATAACCTCGAATCAAATCTGCGGCGTTCTTCGCAGTGAACCTCGACGCGTGAACCTCGATCTTCACGTCTCCATTGACCGACCGCACACGTCGAGCTAGAGACTCGACTTTTAACTCCCCGATCGCTGACTCCGAGTGTCCAATTTGGCGATGCAGGTTAGACCGCTCAACGCGGTCGTCGTCGACGAGACCCAAACAGCCAACACCCATAGCTCCCAGGTAGAGAGCTACGGGGCAACCCAGGCCACCAGCACCGATAATGAGTGCCCGAGCCTTGCGCAACTCCAATTGCCTCGAGACTCTAAAATCGGACACCAGCATTTGGCGACTGTAGCGCTCCATCTCGGCCCGCGTCAGCGGAGACAGTGTTGCTGAGCCACATGCCTCTCCACACGGCTCGTCGACTGGAACTTCTCGACTGAGCTCTGCTTTCTGCACGAGCACTGCACGAAGCCGCTCGTTCTCCGCTTCAAGCGCGGCGAGTCGAGTGGCGAGCGCGAAGCAGCGCTCGCACGCGGCGGCTTCCATCACTTGCGTCGTCATGAACTATTTCGTCGGCGTAGCTCCCCACGTCAGTGACATCAGGTATGGGAGAGCGAGCATCGGGTTTGGCAGTGCACCGGAAACTCACAGACCCAACGTTGCGCATCTTGTCCGTCCATGGCGCTCTTCAGCCGCGTGGTGCGCCTCCACCAGCGAGGACTGACCACGAAGGCGCCGCCATCGATACTCCAAGTGCTCGAGCGCGTTGCCGCGGGCGAGATCGCCCCTCATGACGCGGCGGCGCTATGCCAGCAACTGGAGTACGATGCCGTCGGCGACTACGCCAAGATTGACACCAAGCGGCTCGCACGAACGGGGTTCCCAGAGGTCGTTTACGGAGAAGGAAAGACACCCGAGCAGGTGTCGCGCATCTTGGTCGCGATGACTCAGAAGGGTGAAGAGAATGTCATGGCGACGCGGATCTCGCGTCAAGCTGCAGACGAAGTCAGGCGACTGCTGCCCGAGGTACGTTAGCGTCGTTGTGTGGGGTGTTGGCGTCAGAGTCTGACGTAGCCGAAGGAGTACAAAACGAAGTTCTACTACTACGAAACTCCTCGTATTCTAACGTCCAAGGAGGTCAAAGACCAACCTCGTGCCGCAACTCGGGCCGCTGCTTGTGTCCTCGCTGCAGGGACGTCGGATCTACCTGTCGCGGAAGAAGCTGTCATCACTCTGCGTATGTGCGGGTGATTCTCAAGAGGTTACGCATGCGTCTTAAGGGGTTGCGATGGTCTATAGAGCTTGCGGGATACCAAGTCACACGTTTGTACGACGTGGGCGTGGCAGGCATCCATCGGCTGCTCAAGAATCAACACGTACTCCACGCTTGTGACGTTGCAATCTGCGTCGCTGGAATGGACGGCGCGCTCCCAGGCGTTGTGGTGCGTTCCCTTATGCGTTCATGTCACCTTCCCACCGACTGACGCGTCTATGACTCCAGGGCGGACTGACAGACGTCCCCGTGATCGCGGTGCCCACGAGCGTGGGGTACGGTGCAGCCTTCGGCGGCCTCGCGCCGCTCCTGACGATGCTCAACGCGTGCTCGCCAGGCGTCGGCGTCGTCAACATCGACAACGGCTTCGGTGCCGCCGTGCTCGCAGGTGAGTGGCCACTGGATCTCCACGAGATCACCACCCAGACTGACGATGACAACGTAAGCTCGCATCCTCCTCAAGGTGAACCCCAAGAACTGAAGCCATCTTGGAGAGACATAGAGTGTTAAATCAGTACATATGTTGGGGACAACGTATACTCCTTTAGCAGCAGCTCCAGTTCCATCCGCCAACAAACGACACGCGAATGGCATGGGCAAGCGCAAGCCGTCGATGCCGCGCCGACGCGTCGGTGTCCACTTCGCAGACCTCGCCGTACAGCGCAGCGTCCATGCACTCCACGGATCTCTACCCACTTCCGCGTCTGTACTGTCCCCCGCGGTCGTGAATGGCGCTTGGAATTCAGCAGCTCCGCAGGCAGCTGGGGGGTCACCTTCTCTGCCGTCCGACGACGCCTCGGCGCCAACCACCACGGGCTCCCCCACTCATCCGTCGTCCGATATGTCCCTGCAGAAGGATAGGCCAGCGCCGTCGATGCCGCTGCATCCATTCGGAAAATCGATCGTGTCGACGGTAGCTCCACAAGCCAACCGTGACACCTTGGATGGCAATGCGAAGGCACTGGATGACACGGTGACGATGAAGGTGTCCGAATTAGAGGCGTGGAAGCAGCGCACAATCATGCAGATTGAAGATCACTTCACCAGTGCGTCAAAGGAATAGATGGCCTTGGGCGATGAGGTACTAATATTCTCTGTGGTGGAATCTCTAGATGAGCAGCTCAAGCGAATTGCGGAGTTTGGTCGCGTTCACGCCAACCTTGTCAAAGAGGCGAAGGAATATGTCTCGAACGTCGAGACGCAGCTCAAAGAGCAGTTTGAACGTGACCGGGAGTCGCTAAAGAGCCAGGCCGAGGCGTACGTTGCACAGTTCCAGCAAGAGAGTGAGGATTTGAAGCGTCGGGTGAAATATCTCGAGGACGAGCTGGAAGAGCTCCGAAGAGGCAAAGATGCTGTGGCCAATAAGGAAGTCACCCCGACATTGACCACGGATGGAGAGGCTGACGAACTCGAACCAAGCGCGAAACGTGGTCGACGGAGTGATTCGGGTGATTTCGCGTTTCGCAACGACTCGGCTCCGTCATCTCCATCGGTGTCGTCGTCTCCAACTGCAGCCAAGTCAACGGCTGAAGCTGTCGCCGTTGATGATGTCGCAGAGGAAATGAGTCGAGCGATGGCTATGCAGACTCCTCAGAGATTGAAACCTCGAGATAGCACCCGCGTGACTGCAAGCGAAGCAACAGGTCTCAAGATACCTGCATTGCCGCTGTAAGTAAGTATTTATCATTGCAGCTTCAGATTTTTGGCTATTGTGACAATCCGATGTATTTGAGAAATGCAATAACGGGAACAAATCGCATTTCCACAACTACTTTGCACATTCCTTGCCATCACCCAAGGTGACAGGAATGTGCCAGCAGTGACCCTTCTTAGAGCCACCCTTTTTAATTTCCTCCTTGACCTTGCTGAACACCCAGGTGTCGTCGAAAGTCACGAACTGGGTTTTGAGCCAGTCCTTGGAGAATTGGAGCTCGAGAAAGCCGTAAGCATTTGTTCCTTCCACCCAGGCGTGCTTGACGAACTTCTCAGCGACTTGTGGGGGCAGACCAGAGGTCTCAGACTGGATACCACCGCCGGCACCATTCTCGTAGAAGTGCGAGCCCCAGACACCAATGTCGTGGTTGAAGCCGTGGGTGTGGCCGTTGAACCACACGTGGACATTGTTCTCCTTCATGATCGTGTACCAGGCCTTCATCTTGTCCTCACTCATGTGGAAATGAGGCGAGTAGTGCGAGTTGACGATCTTCCACGTCGCCTTGGACTTCTTCAGGTCCTCCTGAATTTTGGTGATTGAGGCATCGTACCAGGTCTTGATGCGCTGGTAGCAGGCGTTGTACATCTCCATGCTGCCGCCCGCACAGAGCTCGTCACCTGGCAGGCGGTCGTTACAGGTCTTTCCCAGGGCCGTGGCCTCGGCCTCCGGTAGATTCTTTTTTTTGACATAGCCGTAGCACTGGCAGCAAACCTGCATCGCGCCGTGCGAGTCGGCCAAGTTGGTGTCAATGTTAAAGATGTCGACCGACACGCCGTTCTTTTCGACCGACTCGACGTAGTAGTGATCACGCAGCTGCCAGCGGTCCGAGTTGGGCGACTTGTAGTTCTGCTGAAGCGTGAACTTCTTGTCCAGGTAATCGAGCATCTGCTCGGTGCCCTTACACTCGAAGAACTGGTAGTCCTTGTCGCCACAGATGTACTCGGATCCACCGAGATCATGGTTGCCCACAACGTTGATCCACGGAATGCCTGCGAGCGACGGCTGGTTGTACACGTTCTCGAACGTCGTCTCCATGCGGTAGCCAATGTCGTCCGGGCCGGCTCCGTTCCAGTAGATGTTGTCGCCGTGGCCGATGACGCACACAGGCTTGATGTCAGCGGCCGACTGCGAGAGGATCTCGGCGACGTTGATCTGCGCCCAGTAGTCCTTCTTCATGTCGAGCGAGTCCGGCGCGGTCTTGCGGTACTTGTTGCAGCACGAGCCGGGCTTGTCGGTCGTGGCGCCCCAATCGCCGATTGCGAGCATCGTAAACGCCACGACGGCCTTGTCCGGGTCGCTCGACGGCTCTTTGATCTTGCTTGAGACGGTGCCCGAGCCCGAGCTTGAGTTGCCCGAGCCTATGATCGAGTCGTCCGAGATGTTGGCGTTGGGCGCGACCGTGCCAACGGCCGTGCTGTTGGCATTGGCGTTGGAGAAGTCACCGCCGCCGCTCGACTTGGTCTTGGCGTCGCTCGAGCCGCCACTGGTGACGGCGACGATGACGCCGACGGCGATGCCGATGACGACGAGCACGCCGATGATGATGAAGGCCTTGCGCGCCATCTTGGGTCTTCGGGCGAGGAAGGAGAAGTGGGGCAGACTAAAAAGATAGACCGCCAAACACGCTGGCGGCGTCGTCCTCTCGCGACGGCCGGTGGTGAACAAACGCCGACCGAGAGAAGGCGCAGCGCTGGCGTACGGCAACCAGCTGGCGCACGTAATCGGCCCGTTTCTACACCGATTAAATCGAATTGAGATCGTTCATTGGTTAAAACCGGGTTTGGGTGGTCCGCAGCTGGCTCCTTTTCGTGAAGTCAGAAGAAGATGGAAGTTGGACGGAATTTCTGTGGCAGAGGTCGCTTAGACTCAGCCTCCGTTCTACAAGCGATCGAGATCTCCGCGAGAAACGATCGTGCCCTGCATCTCAGCGCAGGATCCCTGTCGTGCGTGGGCAAGGCCGCCGCCCGCTGAACCATGACGACTGCTCGAGGCGGGTTCGTTTAGTCGACATCGATTTTCGAGACACTCGTCTTCGAGTGTCAACGGCTGCGCAAAGGCGTGAGCGACAGGTGGCTGGTTGGTCGATGGGTGCAGCCGTGCTATGTTGGATGTGTCGCACTCTCTCTGCACAGTTCGGAAACCGGTGTGCAACCGGTTCTTGGATTCCTGCTAAACCCGAGACCGGTTAGGGGTGGGGCTTGTCAAGAATGAAACCGTGGGGTATATTTCGTGACGAGGGGGAGGGGTCGGTGTAAGTTTCCTGCGTTTGCGTCCGAGTGCGGATCCCCCTCTGCCGTAGCTTCCTGAGCTGGAAGACCGCGATTCGACCGAGCGACGAGCGACGCCGCCGCGATCCACTGCCAGCGCCGCGGAAGGATCCCTCCTCCTCCGCTTCCGCGCTCGCCATCTGCATACTGGCCGGCGCCTCCGTTCCGCACTCGCGCGCTGCGGACAGCCGACCTCTGTCTCCCTCCCCTCGGCCCCAAGATCGCGATAAGATCTGCGTGACCGCCGTCTGCATATTCCATACCAAGCACAATGGCCGACCAGGCAGACCTCACGACCGCGGCGAGCGAACTCGCGCCGGCCGCGGCAGGCCAGTGGACCGAGCACAGCGCGCCCAACGGCCGCAAGTACTACTACAACAGCGTCACGGGCCAGTCGACGTGGGAGCGGTATGCACGTGATATCCTCTGTCGCCGGTGTTGCGAAATCCTAACGCTTCTATGATAGACCTGCTGACTTCACCCCAGACGTCGCTGCCGTAGCCGCTGCTCGATCGGCTGGTGTGGCGCAGGGTGGTGCTGCTTCTACCGGGTTCCAGGCCGCGCAGCAAGCCCAGCAGGGTCAGCAAGGTACACCTAACTCACGAGTCCGAGGTGGACAGCGAGGCTGACCTGATCGTTTGAATGACAGCCTACGGCGCTTACGCCCAGGGCTACGGTCAGCCCCTTTCGTACAGCGCTGCTCCGTACGCTGGGGCGGGGTACATGTACCCTTACCCACAACACTACGGTGCGAACGCACGAGCATTGCTTGCGTCCGTGTTCGAGTACTGATCCTTGTCGTATGCATTGACGATCAGGCTATGCCCCGCAGGTTGCTGGTCCTGGCCCCCCGATTCAGACTACCGAGTCTGGTCAAGGTAAGCTCTCTATCCCAACGGCGGTCACATGTATGAGCTTTACACTAAAGGCAGCGGTCGGATGATGCGTGTCTTGGTCGTGGCACCCACTTCTTGTACGCTTGCATTTCTGTGTGGATTTGTATGATGCGTAGGACCGCCGGGATGCAACCTCTTTGTGTTTCACATCCCGAACGACATGACTAACCAGGATCTCTTCAACTATTTTGCGCCCTACGGTAATGTCATCAGCGCGCGCATCATGGTGGAGAAGGAGACGGGAAGAAGTCGCGGGTTTGGTACGTACCGTTATGGCGAATCGTATTTGAAAGATGACGCTTATGTTCGTCTTCAACAGGTTTCGTGAGCTACGACAACGCTCCATCGGCTGACCAGGCGATCAAGGCCATGAACGGCTTTCAAGTTGGTCGTAAGCGCCTCAAGGTTCAGCACAAAAAAGAGAAGACGCCCACGTTTGGCGACAACCATGGCTTGGGGGGCCACCACGACGCCCCAGCTGCCGAGGCTGCCGCTCCGGGGTCCCCGACAGCCAACAACGAGCTTTAAGATATTGGCTGGAAGACAAGCTCTTGTGTTTATGCGTGCAGAACCTATGTGGGTTCGACGTTGCCGACACTTGGTGCTGGAGACCTGTGGTTTGTGCCATCCACCCACAGAGAGGAGTGGCAAGAAAAGCGAATCAGAGAGGTCAGTGTGGTTCGAGTTGGTGTCAAAAGAGAAGCAGTAGGACGAAGGATAACCCATAAACAAGGAGACGTGACACTCGGATCGGGTTCTATTCACATCCTTGTGCTCTGTTGCTACAGTAGTGACGTGTCGGCGTGAGCTCCTCTCCTCATTGCCTTGTGATGCCCATCACAAGATCGCTTGAAGCAGTGACTTCAACTTGGAACGGTGACGCGAAGGTTGGAGACCCACCTTCGGGCGACATCTCACTTGGTGATCTGGTTCATGACTTCCGAGTCAACTGCGAGGAGCAAGAAAAGATCGAGCTCTCGGATGAACAAGACGAAGAGCTCTTTGTTTGGCAGCTGAAGGTCTCTCACCGTCTCAGCAGGCGCTTTGTGATCCATCTTACTCAGCAACGCACGACTTGCATTGCTCACTTTGGCGAAACCAACCACATCTGGATTAGCCCAAGTATCGCAGAACTGTATCCTTCCCTGCAATGCACGCGGCTGTAATAACACAGCTAATCTTGTTCATTAGCCGAGTGCTTGATGAGTTGGCGCCGTCGCATACAGTCAGCACCTGTCGGCGCGACAACTCCACCATGTGCACCGCTACGGACTGACTGACTGCAAAGATGCGCCGCACCCATTTCAACCCTTTCCATCCGTCCACCCGTGCAATTGGCATCCAAGCATATTGAAGTGGAGCTCATCCTAGCCGACGAGGATCGCATCACCAGACTGCCACTCGGGCTTACAATCTCCATCCATTTGCCTCCCATCGTGCCCAAGAGAAAAGACATTCGATATGAATGCTATGGTTGTCTCCGGGTGAATCTGCTCGATCATCCCCGGATGGCTAGACGAGCGACAAGCGACGAGCCGTTTTACGGAAAGCCTCACGGCCAACTCAACTGCTTGTGGTCACTATTCAAAACATGCACTGGCAATCGGTTTGCCGCATCTTTGCCAGCCCATCGCTATTAGTCACACTCGGAGACGCAGAAATAGACCAGGAGCTGCCGAGCCAGCCCAGCTGGAATCAACAAGATGGTCACGATACTGTACAGTCTGTACAGTAAAAATGTTGCCTCGACAGCGAAGTCTCTGTAGTCTCGACAGCGAAGTCTCTGTACTACAGAGAGCGAAGTCTCTGTAGTACAGAGACTTCGCTGTCGAGGCAACACTTTTACTGCTGGAATACAGTACGTGGGGAGCGCTGAATGCCTGCGAACAATTCTCGTATGATGACGGAGCAATGTCCCAGCCTCGTCGCAAAACAAGGACTCCAAATGAGCATTCACGAGAGGCAGGACTGTACCATAGCAAGGGAAAGTGGTATGTTCAGTGCGCAACTCAACCGCTCGTCCGCACTGCACCGAATCACGGCATGCTGATTGTACCGGTATAACTGCACAGTGTATGTAGTTCGAAATTGAGAATTGAACGAAAATTTGTGTGGCCTTTTTCTGTCACGCAAGTGTCATGACCACAGTGGGATCACCGAAAACAACCGCCTTCCTCGCCTACAACAGCAGATGGCTGTGCAGGCGTTGCAGCAGCATCTGGCAAATCGGCGTGTCTGTTACAATAACAGACATGCCGATGTAACTGACAGAGCTAGCGTGATCCAAAAGCATTCAAAGGCCCAAGTTTTACTTGTCTTCCTATCAATTGGTCTCACTTAGAAGGTTGCTTGATTCTCTCTCATACTTCAGCCGCTGAAATCACTCAAGCTAGGGGTGAATGCGCTACTGCGCACATAACGGGCAGAAAGGAGTAGCGGCTCACTCAATCTTCACATTCGATTCAGTTTCGCTGAGCGTGCGAAAGCCGTGGAATATTCGGTAATAGCACCGCAATCCCGTCATCTCATCCATCAGTCCATGCGAGTACCGCGTAGGGCGCAAAGTTTGCCGAGTCCATGGATGAATTCCGGACGATCGATACAAAATCGCGAGCAATCGTTGAAAAATCGAACTGTCGCCTAGCTCTGTACCAATTCACTTCCAAACGTCCTTCCACCTGCACCTTCTCGTCCAAGCAGCCAGATCTCGACCTTTCCAAGAAGGGGCTCTCTCGCAAAAATCAATTTCACTCTCTTCTATGGTCAACTCGCAGTGGACCGGCACTGTTCACTCAAGACTGATTAGTGATTAGGGCAGCTCCACAGTCTGACTCTTTGAGTTTGACGTGTACAAAAGAGCCACATCTGTCCCGTCTGTAGTCTCTTTCGTCGTCAAACCTTTCATCAGTTTCCATGCAATTATCCGTTTTGGCAGGCCATAGCAGCCAATCAGAATGGTTAGTCCCTAGCAAATCCAGCTTGCACCGTACCTACAGTGGTACCAAGATCGAGCCCTAGCCCGTCCTCCCTCATCCTGGACCTCCTGGATGTGAGCTCTTCTCACCGATCTCGTCGAGAGCTCACGTCTCCTCAGTCCGCAATTTGCCAGCTCCGTCGTCCTCGCCATGGCCGCCCTCTTCCGATTGCCATTCGCCCCTCGCGCCGTCGAGCTAGCCTCAGCGGCGACGTTCAAGAGCTCGATGCTCCCGAGTCCGCGCTCGTACCACCTGCCAGCCTACCCGGACGCCCGCGAGTGGGACGAGCGCCAGCGCCGATCTTCGACAGGGGCTTCTGCCGAGACGCGCATCGCTCGCTGGGACAACAAGCGCGAGAAGTGCGCCAACTGCAAGCACATCTACCTCAAGACGCTCAGTCGCCACGCCGGCTACTGCTCCGTGGACTGCAAGTCTAACGCCGCCTACCTCGACAAGGTCAACCGCACCATCAAGGCCGTGCGTTCCGCTGTTGAGCACCAGCGCCAGCACCAAGAAGACGAAGTGCCTGAGGCACAACCGCAATGCACTGAGACCTCGAGCGAGGAAAGCGAAAAATGCTCCAGCCGGCCGCAAACGTTTGCCGATTTCGGGTTGGAAGCACGGTTGCTTACCGACCAGAACGTCGAATGGGCATTCAGTGCAATGTACTAAGACGCAAAAGCGATCACGACCATAGAAAAATGATAGAGAACACTGGTAAACCAGATGCGTGCTATACTAAAATGCAACCACACAATATTTTATAGTATGCACGACGTTCGATTCCAATCTCCATTGGGTCACTGGAAGTTTCGCGCGTACAAGAATGCCAGCAACAGCAATAGGATTGGGAGGACTACAAACAGCATGTTGTTGCTTGATTTGCCAGCTTCGCCAGCCGCCTTCGCAGCTGTTGAAGGTGAGACTGTCACACCTGGCGCCTCGACCTGCGCAGATGGCTCAGCGTCCTTGGGATTCGGCTCTAACCACTGCAGCGAAGCAACTGCCTCGTCAATGTCGAGCCCGGGTAATTCATCTCCAGCGCTGAGGATTTCAAGCGCGTCCTGCACGATCGACGCTTCGTCGTCTTCCGCCAGAGAGAGAATCGACAGGCGGAGCGAAGCATTCGACGGAGTGGCTCCGCTACGCCACTTCATCAGACCGCGAGCCGGGAGACGCAGCGTTCCGCCATCACGAAGCACAAACGCTACAAAAGAGCACCACGAGAATCCGTCAGATACAAATGCCACATCCGAAACAGATGACTCGGGTGCTGATGGAGGATGAGGACCCTTCCTGGCCACCGGGACAGCCGCACTCACCTTCTCCAGCTGCAGCATCGTCCACAAAGCGATCCAGCAGAAGGTTGACGCGAGCCAGAAGCGAGCGCACGAAGTCGCGCTTGAGGTAGAAAGCGGCCAGCTCCACGGCGCGAGGCTCCTAGAAGTGAGGGTCAGTCTACCCAGCCAGCACAGCAGTCTACGAGAGACGGAGGAGACTCACGGTGGTGGGCACCAACGCCACACATTCCAAGATCCCGCAAAACCGATCGCTCTTGTGCTGGGGCGGAAAAGCAGACACATGTTACACTCGAAACACCTCTCGGTGGCGGCCACACGCTCAGGTCTCACCTCTGCAGCTGAGGCATCGCCTGCCGGCGAGAGCAGCTCAATACGGTTCTCGGATGACGCGACTCCACGCGACTGCCACACGCGCCCCGCCAGCGGCTGCAACTGCAGCTTCAACTCCTCGAGGCGACTCTCCGCAATATCCTCCAACGAATCGCTCTTGACCTGCTCGGGAAATCGGACCTCTTCGTCCACAGCGACACTGGCCACGAAGAGCTTCATCGCCAATCGCTCGTCGTTCGACGGACTCTTGAGCTCCGACGCCACCGTAGCAGAGCGCGGGGCATCGCGCACATTCGCAATGACTCGCACCGTCTTGGCGCTTGACTTGGAGCAAATGTGGACGATGCAATGGTGCTCGGGCTCGGGTTTGGCAGGGTTCTGAAACCCACGCGGCAGTACGAGTTCCGACGCAATGGCCCGGAGGTAAAGCGCAGCCTGGTCAGTGGCGGACTTGGCGTCGGCGGAGGCGACGACGTAGAGCCCGACGATGTCGAGGCCTCCGGGCAGCAGGCGGTCGATCTGCTTGGCGATCTCCACGACCCACTCGACGGAGAGGTCGTCGAAGCTCTGAACGACTTCGACGTCGTGGTCGAGGTCGGGTGCCTCGGATGGCACTTCGACGGCCGCGAGCACGAGATCGTCGGCGCCGAGCAGCGCGCTCTGGCCCACGAGGAAGCCAAGCTCGAAGCGGTGGCGGCCGTCGCGCTCCCAGTGCGCGTGGACGGCAGGCGCCACATGGACGCTGCGCGCCGTCTTGGCGCTGGCCGAGGACTTGCTGCTCATGCTGCGGCGGCGTGGAGAGTGGCGGCAGCGGGCGCGTGGCGGTGATGACGCGGCGGGCGCGCGGCCGATGATGACAAGTATCGGCGCCTATGTGACCTGCTCGCTGTCATCGAAGTTGAGGTCTCGTTGTTCTGTCCACAACGGTAATATTCGGGAAACTACCCTTTACGCTGGAAATATACAGCCGTACGGATGTACCCATCCGCGTGTCAAAATAGCCATGAGCACTTGCCGCGCCGCCGCAGCATGAGCGAGTGGGCGGTCGCCGCGCGGTCCACAGCGCGACGCGCGTTCTTCAGTGAAGAGATCGATGACGAGCGCGGCCACGTGACCTCGCGCCGCGCGAGTCGCAGCCGTCGCGCAGAGCTGGTCGTGGACGAGAGCGACGACGGATCTCCCCACGAGGACCTGAAGCTCTCCGAGGCTCGAGGGCTAGAGCTGTCGCGAGGGGCAACGACGAGCCGAGGCGGCAAGCTGGATGAGCTTGCAGCGGCTGAAGTCGTCTCTCCGTCGACAGGAGAGCTGGAGCGCGCGGCGTCAAGTGATTTGCTCGCGAGCCACTACGTCCACTGGCTTGTGCTGGATTTCATCCAGAAAAGGTATCCCACCCACGTGGCGGAAACTTTCCTGAAGGAGAACCCACCGCCACCGAATGCCATCCACAAGCTCCAGCAAGTGCAGAACCTCCATGGCCGAGTCGTCAGTCGTAACAACCCTTCATCCAATCAAGCGGCGCCGCTACTCAAGCAGGTCTTGGCGGCTTGGGACGTGAACACACACAATAGAATACTACGCTCACAGCACAGGAGTTCAGGGATCAGCCACGATGCTCCCGTCCCCGCTCAGAAATCCAAACCCTCTAGAAGCACGTCTGCCGGCTCAAAGAGAAAGCCTCAGCTTAGCGTGGCCATCATGGAAGACTCGTCCCCATCCTTCCGCGACGAGACGCCACAAGACGGAGGCGAGTTCA
The DNA here is from genome assembly GCA_023335855.1 of Pythium scleroteichum. Classification (NCBI taxonomy): domain Eukaryota; phylum Oomycota; class Peronosporomycetes; order Pythiales; family Pythiaceae; genus Pythium; species Pythium scleroteichum. The sequence goes on along the minus strand of JAADVR010000025.1, from coordinate 78,471 downwards.
ATCGACTCAACCACCCAGGCCACACTCCGAAAGCCCAAGAAACTTTGTTGGCCGCTGTCCTCGGGGAGCCAGGATCGACTCCCAAGGCGAGCCTGAGCGAGCTGATTGCTCTCGGTTTCGAGGACGTCGATGACGGCCCCTGCTCGGTGCCTCTGATCCCCACTCCGAAGAAATCCGAGATAGTCGATAGCAGTGACGACGACGAGCTGTCGAAGTACGCTCGACGCAAGCGTGCAGCGCAACGCCACAACAAGCACGTCTTCGTTGGAGAAGCAGGCCGCACGCCAACCAAAGAGTACGTGTTTTTCAGGGAAACGCCACCGCATTTCGTGACCGAGACGATTGAAGCGGCGGAGGAGGTCCTTCGCTCGATCGGCGGCGACCCCGACTCGAAGCGGCAGCACCTACAACCTATCAAGGCTGAGCGGTTCGTCGAGTTGCAAAGCAGCGATGTTGCCAAGTACTCGGTGGGCCAGCGCGTGGAGAAGCTTGGCGCTCAGCGCAATGTGTCTGGCCTAGTCTCGAAGCTCTACGGGTCGCGACAGTGCGGTACAGCGGGCCCCGGCACAGTGGTGATCGACACGTGGAACGGCAGTGACACGGCGCCGACCACAGAGGGAGAGGAACGCTAAATTCACAGTTGATACTTGTTGCTCACAAATATCATAACCTGGACGGTGAGGAAACCATCCGTTTATCTACCAAGTTTTGGTCAATTTCTGCCTTCAGTTCTTGAAGAGGAAGATCTTGTGCATTGGAGGAGACTTCTTGTCTTCCTTCGGATGGCGGAGCGACCGATTCACGCTACTTGGTTGCTCGCCCGAGCTCTGACGCTCACGGAACGAGCCTGCACTCGTCAAGGTTGACGGGGTCTGCAAGCCCGAGAGAAGGGTTTCGGAGGAGCCGTTATCCTCCGGAGGGAGTAACCTCTGCGTTGTTACCGTCCTTTGATCCTCACCTACGCTGTGGTGATGGCGCGCGAGACTTGCAGTCCAGCGACACCCGTAGTACTTGGAGTGCCATTGAAAAAAATACGCCTCCCAAAGGCGAATCATTTGTGTACTCGTCCATGGCCAGATTGGCACGTCGGTTTGCTTGTAGTCGGTGTTACAGAACGCCTTGGGGGTCATTAGCACAGGCGTCCAGACAGAAACTGTGCAGTTCTTCACGTCATTAGTGTCGCGGTCGAGACGCGAGTCGTACAGGAAGGTCCCGTAAAGCCCCGAAGTTAACGCATTCGCGATGTGCAGCAAGAACCGTTCGTCGAACTCAAACGCCGTCGGGAACTGTCGAAGCATTTGCCACACTGCGTCCAAGAACTGGAAAAAGACTGGTGACGACTTGCTTCGATGTGGGTCCTTACCTCGATCACCACCGAGACGCTCCGAGAATTTATGGCCGAATGCGCACCAATCCTTTTCAACGACTACGGCGAATCCACGAATAGTTCTGTAGAAAGGATCGATCATGATTTGAGCAAGCGATGTCAACTGGGCCGTCCGATCCCAACCGTCACTGCAATGGACCAGAGCAGAAGAGCCCTCCAGTTCCAACACTCGAGCTATCTTGACAGCTCCTTCCAGAACCTGTCGAACGTGACTCAGCCATCGTGTGGCCTCAAGGCTTGAGAGCCAAGCCTTGTCTTGATCGTCCACTCCGCCCGGTAGCACCAGCTTGATCAATGCCTGATAGGAAGACTGCATGCGGTACATATTGGCAATGTTGAGGTGGTAAACGACAGCGCCAGGGTAATCCTGTGGGGTCTCCACTCCTCCCTTGCCCATAAGTCGGTTGCCCGTCGACGCCTTGAGCTTTCGTGCATCAAAAATGTAAATGGGCCGAGAAGATGGAGCGGAAGAGGATTGAGTTCGGATAATCTCTGGAAAGCGGCGATAAATGCCGAGCAGCAGCTGGTCCGACAAACTAGAGCTTCCTGAGAGAAGGTTGCCGAGTAGTGGCTGTCCGCAACGCACGAGAACACACCGATTGCGCTGGTGATAGTATGTGATGACAGGCAAGCGGTTCTTTGCACGGAACTCGGCCACTTTCATGAGCGTGGATGAGGTCATTGAGGCCGGCACCAGCAGCTTTGCAGGGTATGACTTGCACACGTTGCCTCTGGTGTTTTGGTATAATTTGAGGAACGGCTGCGCCACTGGATCTGCAACGATTTGCCGTCGGAACTCGCGCTCGTCAGAGTATAGCTTCCATCCGTCAACGTCGTCAGAAATGTTGCGAACAGTGCCGATGGAATAGAAAAACGCAAACACGTCACTGCGCTCAATCGATCCCACCGCAGGTTGAGGTTGCACCACGGGGCTTCCGACGCTCGATGCACTGCTTGGCAACAGCGCAAGAGACGGTGCACTTTCATCCGTAACCATCGATCGAGGTGAGTTGCCTGTGTTCGGACCGGTGATCTGAACAACCGGAGGCGTTGAATCGCGCATGAAGTCTGACAATGACGTCATGTGGTCACCAATTTCGAAGTTTTCTAGGGACATTCCAGATGGTGAGGCTGGCTCAGTCGGTTTAACAGTTCGATATCGCTGAGACGACTCCACCACTCGGTTAATCACAGTTTGCAAAGACTGACCACGTTCATCTGCAACCTGAGGAGACCCCTCCAGCTCCAGATGCATCGATCGCGCATCTTTGCACGAAATAACAAGAACAGGAGGTGCTGTGGACTGGAAAGCTCTTGTAGATCGAGGTCTTCGACCGCCAGGATACACGACTTGAGCAGATATGATGGCGAACAGAGGAATATAAGCAACAGCGATGGTGGGGTGCATCGACTGGCATTGTTCTGGCAGGTGGACGAAGATGAGGCGGAAATTCGTGACGGTGATGAATCCTCGCATTCGACTCCATACTGCTGTTGTCTCCCCCGCCGATGTAGATGCATCTCCTGACGCCCCAATCAACATAATGACTGGAACATCTGTCCGCGACAACTTCTCTTCTCCGGGCAACAGAGGAAACGTCGACCCAACCGGTTTGTCATTTAACTCGAGTCCAGACGATGCCGATTGCTGGAAAATTTCCTTTGGCTCATTCAGCTCGCCATTCATTTCCTTCACCCCGGGAATTGAGGATTCTGACTCCCTGTTGTGGTTATTGTTGCCCAACCCTTGCGGAATACGAGTCACAAGCCGGGATTTCAGTTCTTCCACAACTTCCATGAACTCGTTGCGGTCTTTCTCGCTTCCAAACTCCCACTCGAGTAGTTGGTATCCGCCTCCCCCCTGCTGCATCACTAGTACTCGGGCACTAGCACCACCTCCTGCGATGCCGCCGCCGGTTCCACCACTTCCAAAAGGCGTCACCGAGTGAACCGCGTCACAGCGAAAGGCCCAATACCGATGCATAAACACCGATTTAACGCGAACGATCGCGAGGGCGCGATCAACTTCGAGAGTGTATCGATCTAGAACAATGTTCTTGCGTCCGAAGCGAACGAGCGACCGCTTGAGACTCTGACCCTCCTTGGACCCAACGTCATACACCGCAAACCTCAGCACTGTGGCTGGGAGGTTGACCATGTCCTCAGCTGTATGAGTATCGGCCGTCGTCTCATCCCCAGTGCCAGCATCGCTGCTCCCCACGAAAGACCTTCGCCCGTCTACGATGTCACTGTCGTCAAAGCACTTCTTCGCGGAACTGAAGCTAGCGCGGAGATCGATGTTCGACACGCTATCAGTCCCACTCCTCACACTTTCGTTTGCGTCAGATGCAGCAGGAGAGGCTGGAGGGTGACCCGACAAGGTTGCCAGACTGGCGAAATCGATGCTCGCAGAACGAGCATACTTGATCTTTCTCTTCGACTTAGCTTTCGCCATTGGCTTGGATAGAGACCGCGATCGAGCTACAGAGACATGGATGACTGCGTCTGGAACAAGAGCAGCCAGATGCATGTGTTGCTGCCCATCGATTGACGCCGACGGGGGCATCAACTCATCTTCTTCATTAGCTTCTTCGCCGTCAGACGATTCGAGACTTCGGCGGCGGGAGCCATGACGAGACGTATCGATCGAGACAGAAGGTGGTCGACTTAGAGTGCCCATTGTAGATGCTCGTTCTCGGTTAGTACTTACGGCATTCAAAGATGACACCGAGTGTCCACCTGCGTCCACTTCGCTGCGAGCTGATTGGTCGGCGTCCGGCTTGTTGTCTTCTCCATCCTCGTCATTAGCATCCATTTCCGTGGTAGAGCTGCGGCGCGGGAGCCGGTCGTTAACGTGCATCGCGCGGAGATTGCCACTGAACCAGGGTTTGGCTTTGCGATCGGGCACTGCGATGCTGTGTCGTTGGGATCGATACTCCATGCGTCTCTGGTGGTGGAGAGACTTGGGCGACAGAACTGGCGGGTCCGATCCCCGACTCTTCTTCCGAATGTGAAGCGCCATCAGTTCCTGGTCGCGACGCAGCTTCTCTTCTCCCTCCTTGGTTCCGAGTTGTACGAGGTCGACAGCGTCAAAGTATCGGTCGAGAGCACGCTGGAACCACTCGGTGCAAGGGTCGCACACACGAACGACGCGGTCCGCGTGGCCAAACTTGGTCGGCAGGATCTGCTGTCGCGAGATGCACTTGGGGCAGAAAAGGTGGCCGCAGCTCGTACCTGCGCGCAAGCACAACGAGGTCTTTGTTAGCGTGCAAATCCTCTTCTCGCCCGAGGGAGAACCATCGGGACGTACAGTTGCGGCCGCGCTGGAACGCAGAGAAGTAGCGAGAGCACTTGGCGCACGATGCCGCAGAAGCCACGTTGCGGGCGCCGACGAGCGGCACTCCTGGGCGGGCGGCGGGCCGCTCGATCTCTCCGGACGAGTGTCGCATGCCCTTGGAGGCGCCGGCGTCCTGCCCTCGCAGCTCCTGCTCCTCCATCTGCTCGCCGGCCTTGAGCGCCATCTTGAGCTGCAGCTGCTCCACGGCGGCCTTGGTCAGCTCCAGCGCCCTGGCGACGGCCGCGAGGTCTTCCTCGACCGTCGGCTCGTCGTCGGCCGCGTTCTCCTCGTCCACGTCCTCTCCGTCGTCGTCGCCGTCGTCCTCGGCGCGCCCCGGGGGCTTCTGCACCGCCTCGCCTCTGCCCGCGCGCGCGCAGGCGCCCACGAGCCACTGCGCCAGCGCCGCGGGGTCGCCGGCGACGCGCGTGTCCGCCATGTCGGGCTTTAGTCAGCGGACACACTGCGCAGACTTCTCCCGCCCTGCGAAAATCGATCGAGCCGGATCATTGGCTGAAAATATATCAGGGGAAGGGACACGGAGCAAAAGCTCATGATCGTGTCGTTTCGCGGGCAAGCGTTCGATGGACGACAAGGAGGCGGAACAGGAGGCGCGCCGCGTGGAGCTGCGGCGGCGCCACCTAGCGGCGCTCGAGCAGCAGCGGCGCCTCGAGGCGGTGAGTGAGACGCGCTGGTCGTGGCGACGTGGCGCCTGAGGCTCCGTGCTGCAGGAGCGGCGGGCGAGCGAGCGAGAGATCGACCGCGCCAACATCGCCAAGAGACAGGCCGACGACAGGGATGCGAGGAACCAAGCTCATGTGGCCACGAAAGCACGGGCTGGCTCGATGTCGCTGCCGTCTCTCGCTGCTGCGGAGCCGCCGGTCGGCCCGTACGCCAAGTTTGACGACCTCCGTGTAGAGACCCTGCGAGCCCTGGCAGCCAAGGAAGCGCTTCGGGAAATGGCACCGCTGAACTCGCGCGGCAAGTACCACGCGCGCTACATGAAGGACGCGTACCCCATCGCGGGGACCCAGTTCAAGCTGGAGAAAGAACGCGACATGATCCTCGCCGCGAAGAAACGGCTACTTCTCACAAAAGCCCTCGATCCGCGAGCTTCCGCTGCCCCGCACACGCGAAATGAAGGGCAAGCAAGATCCAATTCTCTCGGCCGAGAGGCGTATCGTAAGCTCGACTATCTTGTGGACAAGTTCACAGCAGCACTGCAACACGAACAGCGCGACGTGAAGGTCGCAGACGAGCACCGGCGTGTGCGACATCTGGATGTTGTACACCGGGCAGGGCTGGAACAGTTTTGGCAATTGATGCACGAGCGTCAACTCCAGTAAGTCTTGTTCATCTTAGCCAGCACATCTTGCCGCTGACTGCGAGTGCTCCCCCTCAGCGAAACATTGATGTGGCTGCAGACACATCGCTTTCGAGACGTCAACGTTCCGGTCGTTCTGAAAAATGATGCGCGCAATCCGAGTCTGATACTTGTCGAGCCAAACAGAGAGGTTGGGATGACACCCTTGATGGCCGCTTGTCAACTGCGCCATGTTGATATCGCCAGTGCAATCCTAGAGCAAGGAGGTGTTCCGTATCTGACTACAGCTAACGGGGACACGGCAATGCACTTCCTCTTTCAGAAGTGGCATAAGCTGGAGCTCACAACATTACGAAGCACCGCGGACGCTATGCTGAGAGCAAATCACACGTTCCAGATCATCAGGATGCTCATCGAACGAAACGCCGATGCGAACGCGAAGGTTCGTCAAGTGCACACACCCGCTGTTGATATAGATTGCATCTTATCGGTGGCGGTGCGTAGAATGCCTTTGGAGAGACTGCCTTACAGCACTGCGCACGGCTTGGACTCGTTGACTGTCTCCAGCTCTTGCTATCGCATGGGGCCAACGCGTTCATGCAAGACCGAGTCGGTGCCAGTGCTTTGAGCGTTGCGAAAGCTAATAGATACCACGACATTGTCAGAATTCTGGAAACTCACGCGATCGTCGAGCAAACGAAGGCTAAAGAGCACGAACGCGAGCGGTGTGCAAATCTGCTCAAGCAAAAACGTGGTGCGCTCACCTCGAGTTGGTCTGAAGAGCGTACGTTCTGTTCTCGTGGGATCGTGATCATCCATCCTCAGCGTGCACTAACCGACCTAACCATCGAACAGCCACAGCCCTCCTCGCGCGTCTGGCTGTTGAAGATCGGCGAGCAGGTCACTTACGCAACCAATATGTTGACCGAAAAGGCGCCGTTCTTGTGTGCGATAACGATGACTAAAGAAGATACACGAAAGATCACTCAAGGCACAATCGTTAGTTTTCTACATTGTTACTGTTGCTTGGCAGCAGCTTCGCGGACCGCCTGTGCTCTCAGCGCCTCCGCACTCCTTTCTTGGAAGCGTTCAAGGCTGTTGTTCATTGCCTCAAACGCCGCCTCGATCTGGTTCTCGTTACCAGTGTCAATCGCCTTGTTCACCAATTCGGCCTCTGGCGGGCAGATGATCTGTCCCATGCAGAGCTGCAGAGCAGTCGCCGCCATGGTGCACTCAACTTCACTCGAGCAGGTCTTCATCGCGCGGAATGCGTTTTTGCACGAGTCTTTGACCTGGGCGAACGTCGCCTCCACTTCGGCAAACGTCAGCGGCTTCTCTTTCTCCGATTCCTGCGTCTTGTCGACCAGAGCAGCGCGCTGTGAGAGATCCGGCTCACGCAAATCCTTCACAAATCCCAACAAAGGGAACTTGATGCGATCCACGAGGCTCTCGATCGAATCAATGGCTGGGCGCGCGTACATCGAGATGGACTTGACTTTGTTGACCGAGTGCAGCTCCGGCACCTCATCTTCTTTGGCCTTCCCGTCGTCGAAGTAATAGTCGATGACATAGCGCACCTGAGTGTCGTCACTGCGGACAATGGTCCAGTCATGGCGATCGAACGGCTTTCCGTAGCCAAGCATGCTCTTGGCCCACGCTAGAGGGGTGAGCTCGTCCGGGCGACCGCAGAACTTCAACAGCTTTGGCTCCGACTCGGGATGGCACACCTTCTCGTACTGCTCCACCTGAGCCCAAGCGCGCTCGTTCATGTTGTTGTGAATGGCTACGATAGTCGGAACATCTCCCTCGTGTACGTCGTCTCCCTTGCCCTTCCGCTTAAGCGCGTTGAAGAACATTTGCTCCGACGGATAGAGCCACGTGCCTTCGGTTCCGCCCTTTGGGATCGTGGACTGCACGCGCTCCTGTGGCAACGGGTACCGCTGCTCTTCGTTCGGGTCTTGGTTGGGATTGTACGGCATCATGTTGGTGGGGTCGATCCGCTGTCCGTACACGTTGTAGACTTCTTTCTCCTTGGCGCCTTTGTCATGCTTGACGGGGCAGCCGCCACCCAGCACCTGGGCCGTCGTGGCTGGCGCCTTGTCATGCTTGACGGGGCAGCCTCCTTCGGCTGCCGCCGACGGCGTCTTGTCGTGCTCAACGGGGCATCCGCTCGCGGCTGCGGGCAGCGCCTTGTCGTGCTTTACGGGGCAGCCTCCCTCCGCCGGCGCTGGCTTTGTCGCGGCCGTCGTGCTCGCCTGGTTGCCCATGCTGCGTCTTGCGGCCACACGTTATGCGGCCCGTTCTGTCGGTGCAACTTGATGGGCGATCCGCCGAGAAGGTCGAAGAGCTTCTGGCCGACAGTTCCGAGCATGTGACGAGGCAGCGGACCGGTTAACCTTTCCATGTGAACCGCCTGGGGACCGCCACATTTACAGCCGGGATTTTAAATGGTTATAATTCAGCGGTATACAAACTTCTATATGCGGTATTGATTTCAAACGTTTTAGTGCTGGGGACATATTGGCGCTCGATTGATTGGGTGTGGGGCGAGAGCTGCTGGCGAGCCAAACCAACAGGCCGGTCAACCATTGTCCTTGTTTCTGAGGTAAGTCATGCCGCTGTCCATGGAGGCGTCTCGCGGCGGCGTCACTAGGGCGCGATCCGAAGAGACGCCGTGCGCGGGAGGTCTCCATTCGTGTCCAGCAGATCGAGAGGCTCACGAGCGTTGTTTTCGTGCGCCGGAATTCAGCTCCGTTAGTCAACAATGAAGCTCAACATTGCGAACCCGGCCACCGGTGCCCAGAAGGTGCTCGACATCGATGACGAGCTCAAGCTCCGCGCCTTCTACGACAAGCGCATGTCGCAGGAGGTGGAGGGCGATGTCCTCGGCGACGAGTTCAAGGGCTTCGTCTTCCGCGTGTCGGGCGGTAACGACAAGCAGGGTTTCCCGATGAAGCAGGGTGTGCTCACGAACGGCCGTGTGCGCCTCCTCCTATCCAAGGGCAAGTCGTGCTACCGCCCGCGCCGCAAGGGTGAGCGTAAGCGCAAGTCGGTCCGCGGTTGCATCGTCGGTCCGGATCTCTCGGTGCTCAACCTTGTCGTCGTCAAGACGGGCGAGAATGACGTGCCCGGCCTCACGGATGTCCAGATCCCGCGCCGCCTCGGTCCGAAGCGTGCCTCGAACATCCGCAAGCTCTTCAACCTAAGCAAGGAGGACGATGTCCGCAAGTACGTCATCCGCCGCAAGTTCGACTCGAAGACGGGCAAGAAGAACGACAAGGCGCCGAAGATTCAGCGTCTCGTCACGCCGCGCGTGCTCCACCACAAGAAGGAGATCCTCGCCGCCAAGGCCGCTCAGCGCGAGAAGGTCAAGCGCGAGGCTGCAGAGTACAGCCGCCTCCACGCTCAGGTGCGTCTCGTGTTGTTTGCTTGGGTCGCGTGCTACATGGTACTGACAAGAGGCATTTTGTATTGGACTTGATCCTGCTCCTTATACGCCTTATGGCACTGCAGCGCGTTAAGGAGCAGAAGGAACGTCGTGCCAGTGAGGTCGCGAAGCGCCGCAGCAGCCGCAAGTCGTCGGTGAAGGCCTAAGCGTCCGCTCATCTGCGTCACTACGAGACTGGATCCGGCGAGCGCTCTCCACCTCGTGGAGAGCTGCTGGCTGATCCGTCGGGGGCTTCGAGAGAGGCCTGCTCTGCGTGGCCGCTCTCGCCCCCCATGAATAATGTAGAGTTCACGAACGGGACAATACACGAACCACTCTACCATGCTCTGGGTTTTTCTTCTTCTCGCAGCTGCAGGCTCCATTTTGGTGGCGGCCGGCGCCTCACCCAATGACACGCCGCTTCAGTCAGTCCCTTCCGCGGCCGTCCTTTTCAGCCAACCAACGCGCGGCCGTCGTTGTCTGCTTGTCGGTTATGTCGCGGCCGGGGCTTCTAATGGAGAGGTCCCTCGGGGCTGACGCGGAAGAGGAGCGACTCCTGCACGCGCGCACCATGACGCGCCTCGACGACGCCCCGCGCAGCCCGCTGGCCGCCGCCATGACGCAGCAGCTCCACGAGTTCGACGGCCGCGAGCCGAGCGCGCTCACGCTCAACCAGCTGCAAACGGCGCTGCCGCACCCGCACTTGGCGGCGCCGGCGCCGTCGCTGCCGACCACGGCCGCCGCCTACGCCGCCATGCTCGAGGACTTCGACCGCGCGCGCGGCGGCGCCGAGGCGCCCGCCATGTACACCCAGCGTCTCTGGATGCAGCCGCGCGAGGTCAACATCGTCTTCGGGCGCGACGTGATCCAGGTGCCGCTCAAGGTCGAGAGCTCGAGCAACGAGTACGTGAACCTCGTGCTGTCGCACCGCGAGTTCGACGTGATGGCCGTGCACATCCCCAAGTACGACGAGATGCACCCGACCGAGCTGCTCGAGGAGATCACGCGCACGCTCAAGGAGCAGGTTGAGAAGCAGAAGACCAAGCGCAACGCCTTCGGGCTCAACAACCAGCTGGGCGACTTCCCCGACTCGAACGCCACGTTCCAGGCGCGCATCCTCGAGCTCGAGTACGAGCTGTCGCGGCTCAACACCAAGCTCGCGGCCGCGCGCGCGATCCAGACCACGCTCACGGACGAGAACACGCAGCTGCGGTCCAACCTCAAGAACATGGAGCAGCGCTGCCTGGAGAACGAGTCGCTCCGGATGCAGAACGACGTGCTGCGTGACCAGTCGGTCGCCGCGTTCGCCCAGAACAGCAAGCTCAAGCAGCAGCTCCAGGCGGCGCTGCACGAGCTCCAGTTGTTATCGAGCCAGGTGCGGTCGCTGCGCACGCAGGTGCATTTTGAGCAGAGCGAGGTGGCGAGCCAGGTCGACCACTCGATGAACGCGCTGATCGCCCGCGTTCGAGACCGAGAGCACGTTCTCCAGGAGAGCTACCTCGAGGAGAAGAAAGAGCGCCAGCTCATCGCCGAAAAGTACTACGAGATCTCGGGTCGCATCCGCGTCTTCTGCCGCCTCCGACCCGTCACGCGCAGCCTCAACAAACCCGCGAGCACGGCGTTGCTGCGACCCAAGCCCAACTCCCTCCTCGTCGATCGCAGCGGCAAAGAGTTCAGTTTCGACCAGTTCTTCGGCCCGGAAAACTCGCAAGCAGACGTCTACGCGCAGATGGAACCCGTGGTGGTGTCGTTCGCGGACGGATACAATGCCTGCATCATGGCGTACGGCCAAACGGGGTCGGGTAAGACGTTCACGATGGTAGGCGGCGCTGGCGAGTCCCAGGGCATGATCCCTCGCGCGCTCCAACAGGTCTTCACGATCGTGAACGCGCGGCAGCTGACGTACAAGGACACGCTCAGTGTGAGCATGGTCGAGATTTACAACGACCAGGTGCTGGATCTCCTCACAGAAGGCGACTCGGGAGTGAAGATTAAGAACGAGACCGACATCACGCTGCGGTCGGTGACCTTGTGGGAGCATGTGAACGCCGTGCTGGCTGAAGGAAACGCCAACCGCAACATCGCCTCCACGAGCATGAACCTGGAGAGTAGTCGCAGCCACGCGCTCGTTTTCCTCCATCTCGAGAGCCAGCACCGCGAGACACTCGAGATCCGCAAGAGCACACTTTGCCTCGTGGATCTCGCTGGCTCGGAGCGTATCTCTCGTAGTCAAGTGGAAGGCGACCGCTTGAAGGAGACGCAGCACATCAACAAGTCGCTGAGTGCTCTTGGTGACGTAATGCACGCGCTGCAACACAAGGCAAAGCACGTTCCCTATCGGAACTCCAAGCTCACGTACATGCTGCGTGAGATGCTCTCTGGGCAGGCGAAGACTCTGATGATGCTGCAGTTGAGCCCAGAGGAGGACGATGTTGAAGAAACAATCTGCTCGCTTCAGTTTGGTGCCCGCGTGAGCCAAATCCAGATGGGAGCCGTGAAAACGAGTGTCGAGTCCGGCGAGATCTTCCGACTGAAGGAAGAAAACCGCACGCTTGAGAAGCGCCTCGCCCAGCTTGAAGACCAGGCCTCGGTGTGGAGACTGGAAAGCCGAACCAAGCAAGCGGAGCTCAAGGAGGCGCAAGATCGTAACCAGCGGCTGCAAGACGAACTCGGCCAGCAACAGGACGACATGACGTCGCTCCAGGAAAAGTTTGAGGCCACCGCTTTACCATCAACGACGCCCGACTCTCCACCTGTGTCGCCGCAGAAGAATGGGACCCCACTGAGCCCTACGCTTTCGGCCAACTCGGTCCGATCAAACCGAAGCGTGACGTCAACAAACTCGGCCCCTGCTGCGACCAGCACGGCAGCGAAAAGCAGTGCCTCGCCCTCGCGTCCGACTCGTCCAACTGGACTGGCGCCAAGCGCGACGATGCGGGCGGCTGCTGCTCGCCCTCCGCAGCGAACCGCATCGAAGGAGACCACTGCTGCCACCACGACGATGACGCCCGCCGAGCGCGTTGCAAGACGGAAGTCGCTCACGACACTCAACTCACCGGCGACCGCGACCGTGATGTCTGCGCGGGAGCGCCTCGCGAACGCCGCGAAGGAGCCGCTGGCAGCTGCGAACCGACGCGCGACCCTGGGTGCCATCGGCCCGAGTCTGAGTCAACCGAACCTGGACACTTCAGCGTCCTCGACGAGCAGAGTGGCGCGTCCGAGAGCAGCCGATTCGCCCCCACCTGCGCCCGCTCGGCCGGCACCGGTTCGGCGAGTCAACTCGCTGGCGATGCCCAAGACGACCGCCCCGGTCGCATCGCCTTCTCGCCCGACACCGTCGACAGCGGCATCAAACGCCCGCGCACAGTCGGCACTGGAGAAGCGTCGGGCTCTCACAAGCTCCCGATCAACGCCATCGACGCCTGTGGGCAGCACGCCTGCCACCCGCACGCGGATGGGTGCGACATCGACGGCGACAACGGCTCGCAGAAACGCCCCGACGTTCTCAGCGTAGACCCCGCCATCTTTTGATAGAGAGTACGGGCCTAGGCGAAAGGCCCCGCTCCATTTTGTGCTTTATGACTACCCCTCTTGCCCATATGATCTGATAATCTATTTGCCACTTTGACTACTCGTCGCGTAGAAGTCGGTGGCAACGTTGATATAGCCGACGAGCAACTGCTCAGGTCGCTGCGTGTGGGCGACGCCTCGAATAGCTGCTTCTCCGTCGCGAGATGGAGTCTCTGCTGTCGTAGCCGCCGCTGAAAACCGCGCTCGTACTCTCTACAGAACGCCATCACCACCACACATTAATCACCGTCTCTCCCCCGATCGTTTGCTACGACTCACTCCAGCGCGAGCCGCACGCGGTCTCCTGTGCCCGGTAGCAAGTGGTTCACGGCTGGCGAGCGTGCCGTGAACGTGGTCTTCACCGACAGTCTCGAACTTCCAGTGGCGCCTGTGTGGGGAGGTCGACGTCGCGGCGACTGCGGCGTCTTCACTTGATCCCGCAGTCTGTTGTCTTCACCTGAACTGGCCTCTAGCCGAACGCCGACGCGTGGACTGACGAGCGCGTCAAGTTGCCGTCGCTGCTGCTCCTCATCACGGGCCACGCGTATGCGGTCTCGAATTGACTGGGACACTTCGACATTTCGGGAGGCACGGAGCTTGGCCGCCTCTAGTTCGGACACGATCTTGCCCACGGGCAGAGACGCTGGGAAGAAGCAGCACCGCGTGGACGACGCCGTTGGCAGTTGAAAGAGAGACGCGCCGTTGCGGCTGGTAGCCCCGTCTTTAATGGCACCACCCGCGGCCGACAAATTCTGGATTTTCTTGGCTGCTGAATTGGCGGCCTCGCTCGCTGCAGACGCCGCGGCGGCCGCGGCAGCGGCCTGCTCGCGCTGAAGCTTGGCCGACGAGTGAAGCTTGATCGTAGTGCTAAACTGCGCGCCACGAAAAAGAAAGCCGAGCTCATTCTCGACGGCAGACCAGTGCTCAGGCGCGAGCCCAATTTTGATGACGGCGCAAACGAAGAAGTAGACGCTCTCGAAGAACCGCTCGTCCTCTTTGTGATGCTCAAAGTTGCTACAGTGGAGCACCAGACGCGCATATGTCTCGGCCAACACCGTCGCGCACTCGCCTTGCGACTGAACTGCGAGCTGCAAGCGTCGCTGCCATGCTTCGCGCTCGGCCTGCTGGTTCTTCCGGAGTTCCTGCTCTGACAACTCGTGGTGGAACTGGTTGTGCATTTGCGATGCATGGATTTTGGCCAGTTCCTCGGCGCTTGCACGCTCGGCGTTTTCCTTTTCGAGGGACTTGACCTTGACGTACGCGAGCGCATAGCCGACGGCTGCGCGCGTAAACTGGTAGAGCACGTCAGTCTCTTGGAAGTTGACGAACTTGAGCGGCATGCGTAGTCGCCCTGCACGCGAGTTCTGTTCCATCTCGTTATAGACGTCGTCCATGCGCTTACGGATGTCCGTTGTGTGCGCAGTCGTCGAGAGACTGCATAGCGAGAGTAAGTGACCGACGGTCTGCAGAGCGCAGCTGCTCATTACTCACCGCGGGGACTGACAAGAATGCACTCGGGCCTCCTCACTGCTTTTCTTCATCTCGATTCCACATGAGCGTGACCGCCGACCACTACAAGCAAGAGTTCGAAAGCCCACGACACACAGCTATGAATATCCAAGGATCACATGCTGACAAAATCAACAATGACCTGCATTCCCACAAGTCACAACATGTACCCAGCGCTCGCAACTGCTCAGATCTTCCACTCGCTCCCTTCGGTGAGATCGTCTTCTGGAGTGATGAACGGTGCGTGAATCGACTTGATCATCACTTCGCCGCAGAAAATGCACTCGGATGCAATAATCTCGTCCAGTTTCTGCTGAACCATCTCGCGCTCCTGCGCGAGGCTCTGCTTCGCTGTGTCCGCCGCACTCGTTGTCTTGTCATCGTTGGGGTTCATTTGCTCCTTCTCGCTCGAACTCAAGTTCAGAAAAGGCAGTGCAGCCGTGAACGAGCTCTGGAAAAATTTAGTACTCGTGGGGATCTCTGTCGAAAGCTCGTTGAGCTTTTGCACGAGCTGTTTGACGGTTTGCCGTTGGAAACTGTTGAGATGCTTCATCATTTCTTGTCGCAATGCCGTGGCATGGAACGCGTGCGAGCACGGGAAAACATAAAATTCCTTGCCCAGAATGTTTTGACCCGTGAGCTCGCAACGCTGGTTGCCAGACACAATCGCACACCGCTTGCGCAGTTTCTGCATATCCGCACGGATCAATTCGGCCGACTGAGTGTAGTCTTGCATCTCTTCCTTGAGCTGCTCGATGCGATCATTGTACACTTCAAGTGACTCGCAAATCTCTTTCTTAAAATCATTGATCTGTACGAAGTCAGGAAAGAAGGGCAAGATGTCTTCAATCTTGAGTAGCCCGCTCTCTTTTAAGATGCCCATGGCTTCCCTGATCTCGCCACCGGCGTCGATCGTGTGCTTGGCAATCAACGTCCAAAGTTTCTTCCGTGTCTCGTCATCTTCGGGCATGTTCGCCATTTCTTTCGCGATCTTGACATCCACTTGCAATGCCTTCTCGACAGCATCTTGATAGAGTCCCATCGCAGAATAAATGTAGATACACGCACGGTTCTTTTCGTTCTGCGTACACAAGCGGAGGGCAAATGCAATGTCGAACAAGTGCTTCCCCCCATACTTTTTCCTCATGAACTTGATCAGCAGTCTCTCATCGGGGTGCTTCGCCAGCAAGAACAAAATGTAGTTATGGATCGTTGGATCACGGTTGCCCTGCTTGATCGCAAACTTGAGGAATCGGATTGCCAGCTCCAGCACTGTACGGCTTTTCTGGCTGTTTGTAGTTTGATGAACGTGGCGCACAATTGACGGAATGAGACGCGTTGGGTTCAGCGTCTCGGCTTCTTTCCAGGCTTCATACACCTCCTTTGGCTTGTGAATGATAAGCTCAGGCGAATACTTGTAATACAGCTCCTCAACTTTCGCCGTCGGCTTGTCGCGCAACAATTCAATCGCTGCACCGTAGTCTCCTCTATGTACGTGGTACGTCACAACCTTTTCGTAGTCTTCGATGAGTTCCGCATAAAACTTGAGTTCATCGGTTCGCCCATGGCTAGCGATAAGATTGAATGTCGTCGCAGGATCCAAATGATTCTTTTGATCTTGCAAAAACTCCTTGAACTTCACCAGCAAGTTGGCGTGCGCGTCCACATCCTGGGCGCTCCCCTTGAGAACGTTGAACTTATCTAGAAACAGCTCGACGATCCATGAGCACAACACCGTCTTCTGTGTCTTCTCGTCGGTGTTCAAACTCTTGAGCTTCTGTAATAAGAACAAACGGAGAGAATCGCGGGTCTCCTTTTCGAGGAACTTGAGTGCGACCTCCTCGAAGGATCGGTTCGTCTTGGCGTAGATGACAGCCGCACGGTCGTACTCTTCTTTCTCGAACAGCTTGTCTGCTTGCGCTGTGAGCACGTGTTGGCGCTCCCAGGCGTTGCGGCACACTGATAGCGCGTGTTCGAAGTCACGATCTTCACCCGACGAGCTGGTCATGGCCTTTTGAAGGAAAAGCTTCCAGACGTTGCGGTCTTCGTCAGCGATGACGACTTCTAGAATGCGGCGGTCCGAGTGCACCCAGACGGAGTTGAATGTCGGGTCGTGGGCGATCCCGTGGACTTTCCCTACGCGGGAGTCAAACTGCTCTTCCAGCACGATCACGTTGTTGAGTTTCGAAATCACCTGCAAGTACCGCGGAAACAGCAAGATGACGTGGTACTGTGTGACTGACAGCGAGATGGGCGGGCTCCATGCGCGGGCGTTGGCGTCCGACTTCCCAGGGTACGAGATCAGATCGCAGCCTTTGGCGACATTGTCAACCGATGAAGACTTGCCAAATGACAGGTCGCCGTAGAATACGCCTTCGCCCGTGAGAATGCCGAAGCTTGACGCGCGCTCACGCTCCTGCTTTGCGTAGAACTGGAGATCCGCGTTGGGTACTTCCCCAGGCAGCTCCTGGAACCGAAGCTTGTCGGCGTTGGTGTACTGAGCGAAAAGCGCTTCGAACCCCTTCCCACCGATAAACTGGAACATGCGTGTCGGCCGCTTGCCAGCTCCAGAGGTCGTGAGCATGACGTAGTACTTGACTTCGCCCGACGGCAGCACCCAATGATCAAACTCGATGCCAGCGATCGGTCCCTGGTTGGAAATCTGGTACACTTTCTTGAAGGAGCGCTCTTTCCCGTCAAACTCGGCTTCGTATACCGCGCCGGAGTCTGTGCCGATGAGGATTGGCTCGGAGCTGGACGGTGATCCTTCCTGGCGGTCCCAAGCGACGCAGGCGAACTTCAAGTTCTGGGCCTTCATGATCTTCTTGGGTCGGTTCGCGCTCGTGTGTAGATAGAAGTTGGACCCGTTCTCCATGGAGATGAGCAGGTGCGCGCCGCTCGGGTCCAGGAAGACGTTCGACATGGCGACGCGCGGCTCGATCATGATCTCCTCGATCTGGCCCACCGAGTCGGTCGCGTCCACGGTGCAACGCAGCAGCATGCCTTCCATCGAGCCAAGCGCCATGATGCCGTTGCCCACGCTCATGCACGAGAGCGTGAACCCTTTGCGCCGTGAGACCTTGAGCCCGTGCTCGCGCAGCTCGAACATGGGCCGCTCGTCGGCCTTCACCTTGGCGCGGTGGTCACCGGCGCTCTCGAACTCGAAGTCGTCGCCGCCTGCGCCGCCGCCGTCGGGCGCGTAGGGCGACTCATAGACGTCGTCGGCATTGCTTTGGCCGCCGCTGCCGCCGCCGCCGAACGAGGCCTCCTCCTTGCGCCAGTCCGCGAAGAGGTCCGCCGACATCCCGCTCAGTTGTGCTTCTCAGACGAAGAAATCCTCCCTCCTCGACTGAAACGAGGGACCTCTTCCCTCGTGCAGAGGTTGTTTGGTGCGGGACAATCTGTCCCGTGTGAGTCTTTTCCACGAGGGACATTGTAACCCGTAACCTCGCCCAACCGTAGATCAAGCGAAAGCAGAAAGCCATGGACGAAGGCGAGCGCGTATATCGCGGTGCGCAGACGCTGCTGCAGCGCTGCAAGGAGCTCTTCGGCGTGGAAGCGCTGCCGCAGGAGCTCTTCCAGATCCAGGACCTGCTCGAGTGCGTCGAGAAAAACGCGGACCGCGTCGCGCACATGATGAAGGACAGCCGGCGCAAGCGCACCGGCGCCTCCTGGGACGACATTAAGGCGCTGCTCGTGGAGCAAGATCGCTACTTCCGAGAGGTGCGTCGCTGTGTTTGGAGTAGAGAGCACCGGACGCTAACTCTTGGTCGATTCAGATCACCGATCTCTTCGTCCAGCTGAGCAAGAAGAAGCTTGTGGTGCCGAGCGTGAGCGGCGCGCCATGACGCAAGAATTACTCGCCATGACGCCGTGGAACTCGGCATGCAGGACAGGATGGCAGCTGCTGGCGAGCCGGAGCCAATATTTATCATCACCACTTGATCCGCATGTTTGCGTTACGGGTTGCTGGGGACTCGGCGCCCCGTTTTTTGCGTGAGTCGCGTCCTGCCCCTGTATGAGCTCTTCGTCTGCGAGCGTACGGCATTGTGGACCGGACCTGCGAGCGTGCGCCGCCGCTCCATGCGAGCGTACGGCCTTGCCAGTGGCGATCTGTTTCCGTTCTGCGTACGCTCGCACACACGTAAAAAAGCGTAAATAACCGAGAAGTGGGAGATTCGCGGGCGTTTTTACGCGTGCCCTTCAACTGCGGCATGTTGCCGTGCCGATGACTCGCGGCGCCACATCTCAATCCACCACAACCGCGCACCCTCCTCCAAATCCCCCACTCCCCAACCCCAACCATGGGCGAGCAGCACCTCGCGCGCGGCGTCGGCCGCATGGCCGACCTCGTGATGACGCGCGGCCAAGGGTCCTGGATCTGGACGGCAGACAACCGCAAGCTGCTCGACTTCACCAGCGGCATCGCTGTCACCAACCTCGGCCACTGCCACCCGCGCGTCGTCGAGGCCACGCAGAAGCAGGTCGCGACACTCGTGCACGCTCAGGTCAACATCGGCTACCACACGCCGATGCTGGAGCTCACGGATCGCCTCTTGCCGATCATGCCCAAGGGCCTCGACTCGCTCTTCTTCGCCACATCGGGCTCGGAGGCCGTGGAGAACGCCGTCAAGTTGGCGCGGCATGCGACTGGAAAGCAGAACATTATTGTTTTCCAGGGCGGCTACCACGGTCGCACGTTTGGCGCTATGGCGCTTACCACCAGCAAGACAGTCTACAGCGCCGGATTCGGCCCGCTCATGGGTGGCGTCAAGGTAGCACCATTCCCCTACAGCCTCCACGGCCCTATCTATGAGGACGAGAAGATGGGTCAGTGGTGCCTCGATCAAGTCAACCTCGCTCTGAAGCAGCAGTCTGCGCCGTCGGACACGGCAGCGATTCTGCTCGAGCCAGTGCTCGGCGAGGGCGGCTATGTAGTCCCACCCAAGAGCTTCATGAAGGGATTGCGCCGCATCTGTGACGATAACAACATTCTGCTCATTGCAGATGAAGTTCAGAGCGGCTTTGGTCGCACCGGCGAGTACTTTGCGATTAACGGCCACTTTGACGTTGTGCCGGACATTCTCGTCATGGCCAAGGGTATCGCCAGTGGTTTCCCACTCAGCGGCTTTGCGAGCCGTAAGGAGTTGACGGATCGGCAGCCACCAGGATCCATGGGCGGTACCTATGCCGGCAACGCTGTGGCGTGCGCAGCGGCGATTGCGACCAACGTGAGTTAGGCCCAGGTGGATTGGATTTTGACTGGTTCTGACATGAGTTTTTCTTCAGGATGTCATGAAGGAAGAGAACATCCTCGATAACACACGCGCCCGTGGTGCCGAGGTGAGTTTTCTGCGGTCTCAGCGTCTCTAGCGGCACCACAACCGACTCACCAGGATGTTGATGTTACTAGTTCATTTCTGGGCTGCACAGTCTGAAGAACTGTGGTCGCTACCCAATCCAGGATGTCCGAGGCCTGGGACTCATGATCGCGATGGAGTTCGATTTGAAGCAGTGCCCAGCTGGTACCGCCTCTCGTGTAGCGCAAGCGTGTCTGAGCAACGGGATGATGGTGCTTACGACCAGCGTCTACGAGACAATCCGCTTCATGCCTCCCCTCAACATCTCCAAGGAGGAGGCCGCGCTGGGCTTGGAGCTGCTCGAGCGTGCATTGGAGGATATCTTCCACCCAAAGAACTAGAGAACGGACGGTTGCCCGACGCGGTTGTCAATAGGGTGATCGCTCAACTCAAATAGAGTACACCAGAGTTGTTTGTTTGTCTACGAAGACTGCATTGGAGTTCCTGATGTCGATGACTTTGTACCCATGTCCTGAGCCGACGTAGCAATTCATGCCATCATTTTTTACGGCACATCAGTGACATACTGGCAGAAATCGAACTATGTACTGTGAATGCAACACTAAGTACGAGATAGATATACTGTATCCTGTTGTTTACGACCCTCCCCCTCATGGGGGCACTATTCCTGTCCGTGTTTCCTCCTGTCGCTCCTGCCTCCCTCACTTGTGAATGTGCTTCGGAGAAGCGAGGGGAAGTGCCGCTCTCGCCGCGTAGTCCTCGCGCCGCCCCGGCCCCCACCTCGCCATGAGCGCGCCCATTGACGACCTCCTCTACGGCGGAGACGATTCCGGAGACGACGATGAGCTCAACGGTGCGTCCCTCGCGACGAGGGGAGAGGAGAGGGCTGGTTGTTAACCCGCACTTGCTGCAGCCGTGCCCATGAGCTCCTTCAGCGCGCCTCTGCCGTCTACCGGTGCGCTCGCGATGGGCGGACCGCCCGGCGCTGTGCCGCTCGGAGCCCCCTCGGCTGTACTCGCGCCGCCCAGTGGTCTCAGTGGACTCAGCAGCGTCTCGGCGCCGCCGCCAATGAGTGCAGCGTCCGTCTCCGCGCCGGTCTCGACGATGACTGCACCATGTCCGCTGTCTGCGACGGGCACTGCTGCGGCGCCTGCAGCTGCCACGACTGGAGCCGTGAAGCAGCAAGGCTCGGGCCACCAAATGTTTCAGCAAATGTTCGCGTTGCTCAAGCAAATGCTGCCCCCAGAGCAGTACGCGGCGCTGCACTCGGAGATGCGAAATGGCAACGGCGTACGTTCAAAGCTTGGTGAGGAGCCTAATGATGTTTTCTAAGTAATGACTGTGGTTAGAATGACATCAAGTCGATCGTCGACATTATCAAGCGCATCGCCGGAGACGCGATCTTTGCGAGCGTCATTCAGCGGATGGATCTCACGAGAAACCACTCAGCAGCTGCCGGGTCGCTGGGTATCGTCAAGGCCGAACCAGCTGCAGGCTCAGCCCTTGCGTCGGTCGGAGCGGTGGCAGTGGGAACTGCTCGTCCGACTCCCATTTCCCGTCCTGGGGCAACTCCTCCTTCAACAGTCGCATCCACGTCCATCACGCAGCCGATCCAGCCCATTTCGACAACCAACGTTCAGGCTACTACAACCGCAGTCCCTCCACCGAAACCGGCAGTCGCAATACAGCGACCGACATTAGTCACCGCGACGGCTCCGCAGAATTCATCGCCAGCTGTGAGCTCGGTAAAAACAGAGCCGGTTGGATCGTTCAGTGCACCCTTGGCCCCTCCACCTGACGTATCCATGGGAATTGGCACGCAAGGACTGTCGGCAACAGTAGCAACCACTGTGCCTATCGACTCGACTGGGGGCGTCGGCGGTGGCAAGAACGAAACACAGGAGAAGATTCAATTTGCAAAGAAACTGCTATTCCACGCGTCTTCATGCACACTCCCCCCTGGCAACTGTCAGGTCAAGCGTTGCGACGACGTAAGGCGTGTGTTCAAGCACAGCGTCTCCTGCGGTGGTGCTCGAGGTTGTAGCCATTGTCGGCAACTCAAGGCCTTGGTGGAGTACCACGCTAAGGAATGCCTGGTACCTGTCGGAGAGCATTGTAAGATTCCATTCTGCGATGGTATTCGACGAAACAACGCGGCAGCGAGAGCTCGTGCTGTATCGGCTGGAGCCACTTCAGCGAACCCCACTTCAACAACTGCGCCTATTGCTAATGCAGTGCCTTCTGTGACCACTCAAGCGTCCACAGCTAGCGCTTTGAGTGATGATGACGAAGACAACACGCCATTGGCATCGGCGGTGAACAAAGCAAAGAAGAACGCAAAGGCGAAGTCGCCGAAGTCAGGCCCGGTTAACCCAACTGTTACAACCCCAAATGCTGTTGCAAAGAAGAAGGTGATTCCACCTGTAAAACCTTCCACATCAACTCCGGCGTCGAATGCGTCGACACCCTCAAGCACGGGTTCCTCGACACCAGGTCCTGCTCCTGTTGCTGTGGCGAACAAGCCTAAACCAGCATCAGCAACACTCACTCAAGCTCAAGAATATGGACGCTTGTTGCAGCTCATTCTTCACGTTGAGAAGTGTAAGACTTCTACGTGTGCCGTCGGAGAAGACTGTGTGGAAGCGAAGACGCTTCTTCGCCAGGTGAATGCACCGGATGCGCCTGTCCGTGCCCAGACATACAAGAAAGTATTCGCCCACTACAAAGTCTGCTTGGCGAAGAGTAACACTCAAAACTGCCCGATGTGTAAAATCGGATTGTTGCCGATCGAGGTTACCCCGGTCATCTCGGGAACTCCTGCAAGCAGTGGCACGTCTCAACCTTCAGCAGGGGTCGCATCCGCTACAATTACGTCCACTTCTGCGACAGCAACGCCTTCTGCGACGTCGCCGTCGGTGGGTACACTCAAGCGAACAAATAGTTCCCTTGCTTCGCCTCGCTCACCATCTAAGAAACCAAGGTTGCCGATTAAAGGAGGAAAGCCGGAAAACGCAAGTACGGCTGTGGGTGGTGTAGCTGATCAACAGTCTTTGGACCTGATGCCGGCGAGTAGAAATGACCTCCGCAGGGAAGAAGATGTCCTGACACACACCGGGATCGATTTGAATACGGAGCGTCGCGCAATGATGGATCGATCCCGGCGGAGACACATTCCTGAGCGTTTGCCGTGCAAGAAGGAAGAGTGGATGCAGAATGATCTCTTCAACAGTGATAAGCTCACACGCCACGTCGAGAATATCGCCAACAAGCATGGTGTCAGTATTGGTGTTGGCAGCGCTGCCACTTCGACTGCTCAGGTGATGGCGCACGCTCTCCACGAATACCTAAAGCAAATCATCGAAGAGATGGTAGAAGCAGCGAAACTTCGAGGTGATGTGAGCGCACAGGCGCTCGAGTTTCTTGTGAAGAAAGAGCTGAGTGGTGGGGGTGTGCTTCCACGCGAACTGACGTCCACCGATATTTTACGAGTGAGCTGCGACGATTCGTTCGTACGCTTGCGACAGGAGGATGTCGCACTCCGTACGCACTTGCTGGAAGATGCAAAGCGCGAGGAGTTGGCCGAAAAGGAGCGTTCAAAGAAACGCAAAAAGGTGGATCGCGTCAAGCTGCAAGCTCAAGAAGAGAAAGACGAAGCAGAAATGGATCTGGAAGAGTTGGCAGTGAAAGATTTGAAGGAACGACTGCTCCAAGAAGACAAGGACGGCACGATTCATGTGGATGGTCGCGTTAACGAGAGCATAGCGACGAAGCTGCCGCGACGCGTGGATGACCAGGTGACAATGGAGGACGCGACGTACTGGCTGGAGAACCAGAAGCCGTACATCAACCCCAAGCTTTTCGTTCGCGCGGAGGCTGCACGCATCGTGACAAAGGCGTTGCTGTGATCGCTGCACAACCTGATAGATAGCGAAACTAAGAAACAGCACAACTCGAATATACTAGGAGCTCGGTGAGCTATTCAAAGCGCGAGTGGATGCGAATGTGGCCCAGCTCGGCGCTCTCGGTCGTAGGTGGTTGGACTTTGATGGGCTTGAACGCATAAGTGTCCGACTCGAGCAGGGCACTACCTGGTATCCGCGACGAGTCAGCCACGTAGATGTCTTCTCCGTCGCGAATCTCGACGAAGTGAGTGCGCTGCTTGACGCCCTTGGACTTGACCTTGGGTGACGTGGCCTGGAGCTTGCCATTCGGCCCAAAGGCCATGTCCACACCCATGTAGAGGCCCTCGCCCGTCTCCACCGCGATATGGTACGCATGCCACGGACACTTAATGGTGATCTTGCCGCCCAGCTCCTCAATGTCGCCGTTCAGGAGTGGACCGCCATGGTCTGCTCAGGAGAGACAATATTAGTGCAATGTGATCGGGTCTGCAGGCGCCGCGCACGCACGGTAGCAGGTCTGGTCGATGCAAAAGACCTCGCCCTTGAGGTGCAGCAGCAGCACGCTGCGCTGGGAGGACGGTAGCTGCACGCAGCGCCGAGAGCCCGACGGCAGGTCGCTCAGCTTGCACACGAACTCGTACTCGGGGTCCATTCTGGAGATGCCAGAAGGGTACACTCTACTGCTACACACACTACTACGTGTATACAATCCGTGTAACCACGTATACCTAGAACTTGACGGTGTATAGCCAAAGTTCCAGGGAGCTCTTCAATCGTGCCGCTTCGACGTCCAGACGTGGAAATGGGGCAAACGCACTCGGCACCGCCCGCCGACGCACTTCGCTTCCGCCACATGGCGCGCGCCGCGTACTTCGGCGATCTGGAGGAGCTGCGGACGCACTTCCAGGCGTCGCTCGTGGCGCTCCAGGTCTCGCGCGCCACGTACCTGGACATTTGCGTGCAGGAGCAGAACCAGATCGACGCACTGACCGACTCGCGCGACCGGGAGCAGCGCTGGAGCGCGCTGCAGGACGAGAAGATGGAGTTCTTCTCGGCGGTGGAGAGAGGCCGCATCGTGCTTGGCGACACGGTGCTCCACATTGCCGTGCGTCTCGGCCACGAGTCGGTTGTCGACTTCTTGCTGCTGACCGACCATGTCCCTCGTCCGACAACCACCTCAGGCACGCCTGCCCTGCTCACGCAAAGACCGTCCACAAGTGCGCACAGGATGCCTTCGTGCCAGAGCAATGGAAAGGAGACCCTTAAGAGTACAGGAAGTGGTCACAACTCGACTCAGACGCCGAACTTCAAAGGCGAGCTCCCATTCGACGTCGCCGCGACCAAGGTCCTGAGACTCGTGCTCAACAATGTCGCAGACGTGCACGACGTGTTTGGTGTTGAGTATGCCGACGAGCCGAAGGTGCACCGTCTTGTGCGGTCTCTGCACCGAGTGTGGCCACTGTGGATGTTTGAAGGCCAACAAGAAGCCGCGAACCTCGTTCGCGTGCTCTACGACGCGCGGTCGTCCGATGCCGCATTTGGAGCGCTTGTGAAAGTCACACTTGCGTCAGCGGAGCGCTTCCGCTCGGTTGTCTCGAGAGACGGAGTCTTGATCGCGGCCAAGTTACTCGCCGACTGTGATGGCCAAATACAGGTCGCCAAGAGCACGGTTCAAGGGACTTGGGACGCTGACCATAAACGAGGCCGGCTCTTTGCCATTTTCCGCGACAGCTTCCGCACGTGGCGCCACTTCCGCCATAGCGAACGCGACCAGGCCTTCGTCGATTTCTTCGACAGCGCAATGGACGCCTGGCTAACCATTGCGCAGGACTTGCGTCTCCATGAGAACAATATGGACCGCGAGCCGCTTAACGCAGCAACGCTGCGACGGTACGACCTCCACGTGTGGAAGAGGCGCCTTCGACCACCGCCTTCGTTGGTAGACGACCTTTGCATGCACGTCAACGCGTTAGAGCGATATCTCGACCTAACGCATCTCAAGCGAAATTGAGTCCAAGATTCTATTAGATCCATTCATGAGTAGTGCTAGGCGAATTTGCCGTCGAAGCCGACAAACCCTGCAATCTTGAAGACGGGGAAGAACTGCTTCTCGTGAAGATTCGAGCACCAGTTCCACGCACTCGTTAGGCGTCCATCAATGCACGATCCCGCCTCAAAGAAGTTGTCCGCCCCACTGCCGTCAAAAGCCTCACGGAAAAAGTCACTGAGGATGTCGCGCTTGAGCTTGGCCACACCACCGAAGGTCGTCTTGAAGTACTTATCCAGTTTGTTATTTCCTGCGGCAAGCCCATCGATGGCGTCGACAGTCTTGACGATAGGTCGGAGGATATGACCAACTTGGGTGTACTTGTCGATGAACATAAGCGCGTTGGGGACGTTCTTATCGCCGAGATGAATAACGCTAGAGCCGACCCAACTGTCGAGCCGCCGCTGGGTCATGTGCAGAATCACGTGCATCGCACGAGATACGCGCGGTGCTGATTGGATCCGATGGAGGCCCTGGCCGGTGTCACTCAAGGTGTACTTCGCAGCACCGTCGAGCAAGTCGTCGTCCGTTAGACACCAGAGACGGAACATGTCGTGTGCAATTTCGCGCCACAGTGTCAACGACTGAAGCACATAGTTGTACTGACGAGTGTGAGAATGGGACAATCGTGCTCCGTCTTGACCACTAACGATTGCGAGCGAGTAGCCGTCATCTTCTTTGCAAAGATCAAAATTCTCCGTCAACAACTGGATCATGCGGTCGATCGGATCGCGCTCAAAGTACAGGTGATAGTTGTTATCAGCGATCGAATAAAGGCACTGCTGGATGCCGTCGCGATTGATCTTGGAGCTCACGTACTTGCTACTGATCTCTTTGATGGCGTTCTCCTTGAGCTTAATTTGGCGTTGAATCTGCGGTCGCGTCTTCCCTTCGGGAGCAACGACCATAGTCGCCGTCTCTATCTTGGGGTCACGAAGCACCCCAAGCGCGTTGGCCTCCTCTAGAACGTCGTAGACCGTTCGAATTTTCGTGTGGCAGGAGAACCCGAGGAGCTCTTGAATCTCGGGACTCATCGCGTCTTGCATAATGTACATGAGCTTCCCGTACTCGCCTCGCATCTTCTCAGGATTCATGATCTTGTAGCGGCGACCCAGTTCGAATATTTCCTGGAATATTTCTTTCTTGTCGCTGAAATTCTTGTCATCTAGCATGGCCTGTCCGTCTTTGTAGTTGAGGCCGACCATGATGCCGCTAAGGAAGCCACAGATCTCTTGCAACTGTGTGCGCAGTCTCTTCGCCGGAGCCAAATAGGTAGGCGAGTCGAGTTTGTTGGTATAGTTGCTCACGCTCAGTGCGGCCTCCAGTGTGCGCAAGAGCTTGCGTTCCTCGTACGTGAGCCGTACCGGGATCGACTTGGCTCGCTCCAGCACAGTACTCTGGGCCTGCGCCGCTCGCACGCTGGCGCTGGTCGCGGTCGCGTCGGTGTCCGAGTGTCCGTTTGTGAGCCGCTCGTGCTGAGGTTTCTGCGCACCCATCAGGCCACCGGCGAACGCACCTAGGAACAAGTTTCCCATGAGATTACAGATGTTACGCCGCCGCGCCGATGCTCTCCAATCACCAGAGTCCTCACTCGCACTATCGCTGTCGCTGTCGTCGTCGCTATCGTCGCCATCCTCATCGTCGTCGTCTTCCTCTTCTTCCTCCTCCTCGTGGTCTTTGCTGCGTCCTCCTTGGTCGACGTCCATCTGTGTTTGGCCATGTTAGTCCTCTTCCTTCCCGAGCCTGAGCCGCCAACCACACCTGCTGACTCGTCTCCTTCGTCATGACGACCGGCTGGCTCGTGTGCGCGCGCCGCTGGCCCTTGCGGTGCTGCCCGCCGAAGCACAGCTCGCAAAAGTAGTCGTGGCACTGCTCGCAGAAGAGCTCGGCCGCGTGGGCGCGGCACTCGACGCACGCCACGTCACCGCTCGCCGTGCGGACCACGGGGGCCTCAAGTGCATCGGCGCCCGCCACACGCTGCTCGGCAGCCGCCTCCGTCTTCAGTAGTGCCACCACCTCCTCGTCGTCGGCCGCGTCATCGTCCAGAATCGCCGAGAGCTTCCAGAGTCGGTCCATCGTCTCGCGTCTTCTTCGCGGAGATCCGGCCAGACTGAAACGCCTGGTGGCATTTTATAGCCAATCAGAGAGAAAGTAGGTAAGAAATTGGTTTGATTTGTCATAAACTGAAAGATAATGTCCAATGGCCGAGAAGGCGGAGAGCAAACGACTGGAACGTCGATGGCAAAATGGACTGGGAACGGCGACTCGCGTTCTCTGCACTGTATTCGGTGGAATGTCTGTGTCTCACCGGCCGCCACGCATGCCGCGCATGCCGCCGCCACCTCGCATCCCCATGGGAGCCTGGTGTCCTCCGAAGCGGCCGCCCATCGGTGGGCCGTAGGCATTCCCATAGTCTGGAGGCATGCCTGGTCCACCGCCGCCCATGTGTGTGGGAGGCGGGCCGCCCACCACCTCATGCGTGAACTGGCAGCTGGTACCGTGGCGACATCCAGCGGGGGACGCGAAATACACACATGGAGATCCACGCAAGCCCATCCGTTTCCCCGGCGGCCCATCAGGAAGAAGGCCGCCTGGTGCTTTGCGTTTGAGGGATTGATGGTGCATGGGAGGCTGTTGGCCGTGCGGCGGAGGAGCGTACTGATGGCTGTAGTCATATCCTGCTGGCACGCTGCCCACTGGAGGAGGGCCGTTGTGGTATCCGCCACCTCCACCATATTTACTGTAGCCACCATCATAGCCCATTGATGCCGGCGGTGGCTGTGACCCAAACCGTTGTCCCACCGGTGGAGGGGCTTGGTGCTGCTTCCGGTACTGTTGCGGATGGCCTTGGTGACGATGGTACTCGACGATCTCCACCACGCGACCGTCCGAAATGTGGTTGCCATTGCGTTGAGCCTCTTCGTAGACCACCGGCAGCGCATGCTCGTTCTCCATGAGAAGCGCAATTGTGTTGCGGTGCAAAGGGCCTAGCGCGTCTCGGAGAGCACGCTCCTCTTTCGTCTCACTAGTATCCATGGCCATCGGTGCCGCAACTGCGGCACCTGCAGGAGCGGAGTCTACATCTGTGAGCGGAATCTCCTTCGGCGCGCCACGATGGGGCTCATTGGTCCGCGTCCACTCCTTTGGTGATAGTGGCGGGACCTCGCCATCCAGCACTAAAAACTCCATCTCCCGACGTGTACGCGCACTTTGTGTCTCTACTTCTTCCGTTTTCACGACCTCACGACGACTCGCGAGCGCCTCAGGCAGCTTGAACAGCGCGGGAGTGCTCCACTCGTGCGCGATCACGACGTGGAAGGCCTCGCGCTCCTTGTGGGACTTCATCGCCATGCGTTCGGCTTCGTGCTCGCGCAGCTTGGCGTCCTTGAAACTGTTCTCGTCGTGAGGAGAGTGATGAATCATATCGCGCCAGGACTCAATAAGCTTGACCTTGACGAGCTCCTTGCCTTCTTCGTCGGCCCAGCGAATCTTCTTGGAGACGGAAGTGGTGGCGACGGTCTTAAAGCTCTGGATAGCGGGCAGTTGCAAAAGCACGTCTTCTTTTGGCAGCGTTTCTGTTGAACCTTCTGATGCAACCTGCTTACTAGAGGAGTCATTGCTACTCTGTTTATTATCAGGAGAGGAGTCCTTGGCGGATTTGGCAGCATCTTTAGCCGACTTGCGTTGCATCAAGTTTCCAATCAGCTCAGATGACTTGGACGAAGCTGCGGCCCCGGAGACAGGTGGCCGTTCAAGAAATTTGATCGGTCGAGATTTCTTCTGGACCTTGACTTCTTTCGGCGGTGTATCGACGCTCGGCGTGGGGATCGACACTAGTGCAACTGGAGCTGCTGGGGTCGGCGCAACAGTTTTCACCTCCGGCTTGGCAGCCTCAGATACCCCTGACGAACTTGAAGCATTGTTCGAACTCGATTTGCTTCGCTCTTTCTCCTTCTCAGTAAATCGCGACCTCCAGTGCTTAAGCAGGTCTTGAGCAGCTCGTCGTACTTTTTCTTCTTGTGCTGTCTTCCGGAGCTTGACGATGGGCTTGTTGATGCGTGCTTCTGTGATGCTGGTGAGCTGCACTGGTAGAACCTTGAGCACATCAAGCAACAGAACGAGCAGGTCACTGTAATTCCACTCGACCGCTTCATCGAGCCACCGTTTGGCGATCTTAAGACCACCGCACTTCTCAAAAGCTGCAGTGCAGGTCTTGGACAACTTGGAGTCCGACGATGTGGCCGTTGCACGGAGGATCACGAGCACGAGCGCCTCGTCTGCCTCTGTCTTGGCTCGCTGCAGCACCTGGATAAACTTGCTCACGAAATTCACCGACCGGACGCGCTGTTTGTCGTCGATCAACTGAACGAGAGCGGCCTCAGTCGCGTTCACAGGCTGGGCATCAACCGAGACAGTCGATTCCCAGATGAGTTGCTTGAACAAGTCGTCGGGCATCGGCTCGCTTGCGTAACTACACACCACGCAACAGAGTGAGTCCAGCGGTGACTCGAATGTCAGACGATGACAAGGAGCAGTCGTGGTGGATACGTTGGTGAGTGACGTGGGTCCCAACAACATGGACTAGAGGCCGCACATAAAGGACGGACGCAGCACGATTTAGAAGGACGGAAGACGAGTCTCCCTTCACACGCAACAGCAGACCGCTCGTTGCCTTCGAGCTCGTTGAGCAGACGTAAGAATGGGATGCTGAGTCATGTGCTCAAGACATCCACCAACTTCTCGTCCGCCATGCATCGTCTCCTTTCTACCAGGCATTCTTTTCACTCTCACGCATCCACTCACTCCCACAAGATCCTCTTTAACGTCGTTGTCGGAATACTAAGATGGAGATTACCTTTCTGTCAGATGGGTTGAGTCTGTCGCCGAAGGACGGGACGATTGAATTGAGAAGCAGCCCTCGAATTCGCACGAGCGGCCACCTCGCAGACTCAGGCGGTGGCGTTGCGGGGGCTCTTCGAGGTTTGCTCGCGAGACGGCCGACTGGTGGGGCGCAGGGGATGAGGCAAAGGCGGACGCAAAGCGGGGCGTCTCTCTCTCTCTCTCTCTCTCACTCCTACTCCTAGCAACTACAGACTAGCGACAACGACGGCCCGCGCGGTCGCTTCTTCGTTGGGGCGAGCGGGGGTTTTTGTGTTTTCCGGGTTGGCAGGGGCCAGGGGAAAGGGGGGGTTTCCAGTGGTGACACTGGCTCGCAACGGTTCGGACCGGTTAGATTCCGGTTTAACTACATTTCACTATAAGCTTCTCTCGCAGCGCGGTTCACTCTGGTATTCATAGCCATTCTGGGATGAACCGGGCCTGCTTTCGCAAATTCCAGATTCTACCCGTGAGTGACGGTTCCCTGTTCCTAACAATTTTACGCTCTTAACTGACTAGTTGAAGTAGGCCCGTCTATGTCCCACACTCGAACCGATCCGTCCCAGGAGCCGGAGAAGACGCTGGAGCCCTGCAGCACCATGCTTGTCACACCCGACTGGTGCGCGCGCGACTCGCCCAGGCAGACGCCGGAGTGCATATCCCAGACGCGCAGCAACCCGTCCTCGCTACCGGAGACGAGCCGCGTGAAGTCGCGCTGCAGGCACGCCACGGGTCCGAGATGCCCGGCCAGGGCGAGGCGCGGGCCTTTTTGCACGTAGCGCAGATCCCACACGCGTACGACGCCGTCAGCCGAGCCCGTGCAAATGTTGGGGTCAGCGGGGCCACCGAGGCTGAGACACGAGACCGGGCCGCCGTGGCCGCGCAGTGCGTGCGAGTAGTTGCTGCCGTCGCGGAATCGAGCGTCCCACACTTTGACGACACGGTCGTTCGCCGCCGTCACCACGCGGTCGCCCGTGATCTGAACGTCCCGAATGCAACCTCGGTGGGCCGGTACACTCGAGCGAAGCTTGGCTGAGCCCAAATCCCACGACTTCAGCGTAAACTCGTCGCGCGTTCCGCTGACGAGAATGTCGAAATGAGCAAGATACCGCAGAATGCTCACGCCCGGGCGGGTTCCCCCACCGCTTGAGCCCATTACAGCCACACTATGCTCTTTCGATGTATCCCACAGGCGAATCGTCGTGTCCTCAGATCCGGATGCAACTATCGCGCGGTCCGTGGACAGTTGGCGGCCGATTTCAAGGCAAGTCACAGCGCTGGTGTGCCCCTTCATCACGAGGCTCTTTCGTGACACAACTGCCCCGTCGATCTGATCTACGATGGGGTTCTTGGGCTCTGTGTGTGTTGCTCCGCTGTGTGCCGGGGATGTTGACAAAAATCCGAAAATGTTGCTGCGCTTGCGCGGTGAGGCCTTGAGGTCCCACACTCGAATTGTATGGTCGCGCGAGCCCGAGATCAGTGTCTGGCCTTGCATC
Source organism: Pythium scleroteichum (assembly GCA_023335855.1). Classification (NCBI taxonomy): domain Eukaryota; phylum Oomycota; class Peronosporomycetes; order Pythiales; family Pythiaceae; genus Pythium; species Pythium scleroteichum. The sequence goes on along the minus strand of JAADVR010000025.1, from coordinate 46,276 downwards.
TGAACGGCTACAACTGCATCAGCGTGCCCGTCGAGTCTGACCACCACCGCGCCATTTGATTCGAAGTTCGTTCGCACGTCGACCATCATGATCTGTGGCTCTGCCAGACCGCACGCAATGCGGCCATGGAAAGCAGAGATGCAAAGCACCGGAGTATTTTGCATGTACAACAGCGAAGATGCTTTCGGCGACAAAGCTTTGGAGGCATCACGTCGGCGTTGCGAGCCTGAAGGTGAGATCCCAGTCACGTTCATTTCACCCAATACAGCACGAGTTGATTGCGGCGCAGGCGGGGTCCTTCGGACGCCTCCAGGCATCGGTGGTCCCTCTTGGACAGACATTTTTCGCCTGATAACCGTATCCAAGTCATACTGCGGTCTAGGAGCATCAGGTGGCGTCTCCCGAGCAAGAGAGGTTGAGGTTGCTACTTTCTTGGTTCCAGCTACGTCTTCGAGCTGTTGTGAATGCGACTGGGCAGCAGCAACTTGGCTAGCCATCGAGTCTTTCGACATTTCGACTGCCCGAAAGACATTCTCGACCAACTGTTTGAGTGTACCCCGAAGCTCTTGATCTTTTTGATACGTAGAGCACATCACGGTAACAAATGTCTGGACATTGCCGACAGGAACGTCGACTGAGAGCATGTCGTAGATCAAGCTACCAATAACGGAGAAGAAGACTTCGTCCGAAACGGAGGCAGCGGCATCGTAGTCGTCACGCAAGTGAGTACCAGTGTCCACTCCTGCCACCAAGAGTGCATCGATCTCCTTGCTGAAAGCATGTTGCCACATGTCCAGCGAACGACAGATGGGACGGGCTCGAAGTAGCTGGACGAGGTACTCTTTCTTAGCTGTATTTAGATGCGCAGCAGTGTTAAATTCCTCCTCAGCATGCGTGAACATAGATGTTGACTTACCGACCCCGATTCCGCTGTGTTTGTCCTCCACTAAGTGGTAGTACTGGGTGGCGACCTGCAGCATCCCACGCGCATTCGTGAAGTCTTCGTGGACGCTGCACTGGTCCAGTAAGCAGGCTGATAATACCGCGAGAAGTTGAAATCCAGAATCGCCAAGGCAACTACCCGATCCCTTGGGGGTATACCATGCTGTCGCCATTGCAGCGGTCGCGGTGTTGGCATACTGTTGGCTTGGTTGCATCAAAATAATAACAAACAGATCTCGCGCATACTGATTCTTGAACTGTACCTCACATTGCTAACCAGAAAAGGTTAGCGGTAACCCCGTGATTGAAAGGCAAACCTTTTTTTCGTACCCTTCCTTCCTCTTGTGTCAGTTGGTCGTCCGATGTAAACACGGAAGTCAAACATTTATGCAGAAGCTGTTCCATTCGCTCCTCATCTTTCGAGAGCGTGCGAGCGGAAGGCGCCAGCGCTGGCGTTGAATGGCCAAGAAGCTCTTGTGAATTGACCGCTTCCCTCTGATTAACTTCATGTGGATGTTGCAACCAGTCGGAATGCAACTCTAGCACCTTGTGGTCAATTCCGAGAGCGCTGGCCACTTCGTGATAATCGAGGTTGCGATTCATCAATTCGGCGAAATGAGCATCCATAGCAGATGCATCCAAGCCCCTGCCACCTTGCAGACTAAGTAAATCGCTCGCATCAGATGAAGACTTAAGAGTCATCTCTAGCTTCTCTCCGAGCGCAGTTTGAACATTGAGCCAGTCATGACTTTGCACTTCATGCGAATCAACTAACTGGGTCGATGCTGGTGTATGCACAGCATCAGGCATTTGGTAGACCGGAGTCGACGATGTCCTGAACTTACGCGCGTATGGAGCTCCATCGTCTTCTGTAGGTGTTTCCAGGCATGGAGGACACGACTGAGGCCACACGACACTTTCATTACTTCGAAGCAATGCCGAATATACAGCGTGGAATACGCGGAGCTCTGCAGCGTCGTGACTTTCAAGAAAGGCTTGGAATGCTTGTGTACAGAACAGTCGTGTGAGAAATGGCGTTGCTTCGATGTCGGTAGAATGTGAATCAAAGAAGCGACGCTTGTTGAATACTGGGAGATTTTGGTTAACGAAGAACAGACAATCGCGGTAGCCTTTCATCAAGGTGGCTAAGAAACACACAAACTCGCTTCGGATAAGCCGCTCTTTCCGCTCGCTCCAATCGAAGTCGGAGCATCGAGAGTACAAACCATCCGTGAGTTTGCCTTCATTATCATGGTGGAGAATTCGGTTCACTCTTGAACGAAGAGCTCTAGCAAGTCGATGCGGGAGTACAGGTCCACTATCGTGGCGCTGGACGGATCCGCGGTCGACATCCACAATTACGAGATGCTCAGGACGACCGTTTTCAAGTAGATCTGGTAGCCAGTTGGAGTTGACGCCAAGAATGTACGGCAGAGGTGCCTGTAGGTACTCACACAACACACTGGGGAGGATAGGGACGTACGGGTGCTGCCATCGGAAGGGATAAATAAGGGAACAGAGGCCTTCGGCGATGGGGCTCAAGACAGACATCTGAGTCGAGTGGAGCAGCACACGATATTCGCATAACATGAGCGCCGTTACTTCGATAATGCTCTTCACATCAAAATGCCGGAACAAAGGAACCAGTGAGTAAACAAGTGGCTGGAAGTTCACTCGAGCATCCTTGATGAACGATAACGTTAGTGACGGAATCTTCGTTGGGGATTGCAACTTGTTGGAGTCTCGTTGCTGGTGGGGGTTACCGTTATCACTCCGCAGGACCCTCGAGCGGCCGTTCGTTGCATAGTGCGGCTCGCCATTTTCATGATGGTAGATCGTGTCGTCCGTTGGCAGCACTAGACGTAAACGCCCTACGTTAGGCAAGGTAAACTCGACACCGAGCACCGCTCGAACGGGAGTCAGAACGCCATGACACAAGTCCACGAGCAAACGTTCAGCATCAAAGTCTCGATCACGTTCTGAGCTGCTTGACGCGAACCAATCGTGAGTGAAGCTCAGTAGACAAGTTGTTAGTGCATCGATCAGAGGCAGTCGAGAGAGGAAAGCAACACAAGTAGCCTGCCAAATGTTCGTTGGGCCGCTTCTTGAGCGATGATATATCATGACACAGACAGCATAGCATCGTGAAAGTCCATCAGATCCGCCGACGAGTACGAAGGAGAACATCTTCGATCTTGGTCGCAGAACTTGTTCCACAGATTCAGGCCCCCCAGGAAAGCAAAACCACTCAACTTTAGTTGGCAGCGGGAAACCAGGACGGTCAGCAACCGGATATCGAAACAGCATGGCATTCTCGCTGCCAAAATCACTGTCGCGGGGTCCCACGACGATTGCGTAGTCGACGATGCCTGTGCTCAAGGAGAAAGCCTGGGGTGTGGTGCCAAGCGGTGATGGCGGTAGCATCGACGTTTGTGCTGAATCTGTGATCTGAGTCATTGTAAGCGGTGGTGGCCGACCCGGTCGGACCATCACGTTCGACTCTGCACGAATAGAGCGTGCTCTCCCACCGAACGGAGTGAAGCATATCGACACTCGAAGCGCTGAGCGCAATGACAAATAAGACTCCTTCGGAGCAAGAGGATACCATTGTTCGATCTCTTCGGCCTCAGGAAGGCGCACAAGGGGCACGTGAACTACTCAGTCAAGCTGTCAGTTGAGTGTACCACAATTCGGCCGTCATAGTTTTGTCCCACCCATCCCAACGAATCCAGGCGACGTCGACACCGATTCGTCACAGCGAAGCGGGAGAGTGTAGTATGGTTCGTTCTTCGCGCGATCGATGCACACGAGCCGGAGTTCGTCGGTGTTTGAGACATTGTCGAAGCAAAACTCCTGCAGCATCAGTGAGGGTGAATGCCAGTCACGACTAGAAAGCGACGCGGAATCGCACCTCATTCCAGAAGACCGACGACCCACGCATCGCGGCGCTCGTAGCGACCGCGCGCGCGGAGGAGGCCAGCTTGAGCAGCACGCAAACCGAGTGGAATGCCACCGCGTCGCCGCCAGCAGGCGCGAGGCTCTTAGCTCTCAAGCCATTGGCGTGCCTCCGCCTCAGCCACGACGAGGCCGGCGACGCCGCCCGGCCGCCCGTGCCACTTGTGCCAGGAAGGTCAGCAACTTGGATTACTGGGGGAGCAGATAAGACGGCGTGAGCTCCCGCGAGCGCGTCGACACGTCGGTCGCGGCGCACCTTTGACGCGCAGTGCGCCAGTGAGCACGAGTCCGGGCTTGGCCGCGCGCTGCTTGGACGCGTAGACGAGCGCGGCGCTCGTGGGCGAGAGTAGCTCGTTCTGCTTGGAGAAGCTCGCGGGCGGCGCGAGCGACGCGACAGCGGCGGGCATGGCGCGACTCATCCACGCATGGGACTGGCATAAGGTCCGTCGTCTTCTGTCGGCGCGCTAGGTTCGTGTGAGCAGATACGCGAACTTAGTGGAGACTGGTAGACAGGACCACCGACTTGACGAGAAGATGGCGGGAACGAAGCCGGCCGAGGAGCTGTCGCTCGCGGCGCTGGCGCTGGCCGCGGGCGGCGGCGACGACGCGCCGCTGCAGGACGCTGTGCGCGAGAGCCTGCTGGAGGCCGACGCGGCCGCGTTCCGCGCGGCACTCGCGCAACACAAACCCGAGGCCGCTGAGACCTCCACGACCCAGCTGCGGTTCCTCATGGACTGGTTCCATCGCTGGCAGCAGGAGTACGAGGCCTTCGCCGAGGTGCTGGAGGCTGAGTTGGCCGAAGCCGACAACGAAGATGACGGCGCAGAGGAGGAAGACGGTGACGAGTCGCGCGGTATCCAGTTTGTTGAGAAAGACCTCGAAGACCTCGAGGCCGAGGCCCATGAAGTGTTCAAAGGATTCAGCGCCATCGCAATTGAACTTCTCGATTCTCTGGGCGACATTTCACCGGATGGGTTGCTCGATAAGCATGGCTGGACACTGCTCATGCAGGCGGCCAACAGTGGTCTCCGCGACTTGATGGAGGCACTCGTTGCCAAAGGCGTGGACGTTAACTTCGGCGGCACAGACAATGAAGGGGTCACGCCGCTTTACCTCGCTCTGTCTTCTGACCACACGAACGAAGCTATGGCATTGCTCAAGAACGGCGCGATCGCGTCGACCACGAAGCTTGTGTGTTCCAAGTCGGAGACGGACGCGAGTGACAGCGAGCCTGAAAGGCCCATTGAAGAAGATTGCGCGTGGTTCCAGGCATGCCGACTGGGCCAACTCGCTGTGATTGAAGAAATGGTGGCGCTCGGTGTGGACGTAAACTTTGCGCTGCCCGCTAGCGGCGACCGTGCGCTTCACGTGGCGGTGATGTTTGAGATGCAGGACGTCGTGGAGCTGCTGGTCGCAAACGACAAGATCCAGGTGAACGCAATCAACAAGAGTGGCCAAACCTGTCTTTTCGGCTGTTCGAATCTCGAGATCGTGCAGTTCCTCGTCGAAAAGGGGGGTGTCGACGTGCGCGTCAAAGACGCTGACGGCGAAACTGCGTGCTCGATGGCGAAAGAGCTGGGTGACGATGACGTCGCAGCGTTTTTGGAAGCTCGATCGAGTTGACCGAAACTAATTCAAAGAGGTCAGTAGGATGTGGCACTAACCGCTTGAAATGGACCTGTTGTGTTATCTGCTCTCGCCAACCCGGTTTAACGTGGACTCAAGTTCCCGCTTGGGCGACACGCTGGCTGACTGGTTGACCATCAACACCACGCTACGTTCAGGTGGTACTCCTCGTAGTGAGGTGTTCGAATTTCAACTGACGTCGAGAACGAGGCCATTCTTAGCACAACGAGAGTTCGTTGAACACCCAATGATATGGCGGTCTTCCGGAAGGCCAAGCGAGCCGCTTATGGTGGTATCCGGCTCACCAGGCTACCCGTCGACTCGGGCAGCAATCGTGAGGAGGAGGATAGCAGCATCAGATCAAACTCACGCTCATTGCCACACAACGCAAACGTTGGGATCTGCGTCGCGGAACTCGCTCCAGCCTTTGCGTATGAAGAGGTGCCTGACGAGGTTTTAGTTGGAGTCGACCTGGATTTGTCAATATGGTCAGTCGTTGCTCGTGATTCGTGCATGAAGCGGCTTGGAGGACCAGAACCAGCTGAGGGCAGAGGAGTTCTCTCCATCTTGAGAGATAGCCTCCATCCGAATCAGCTCACCCAAATCGAAGCCTCAGCGACAGATGGGAAGTCAACACTATCGAAGTCTGCGTCGATCAAAACACTCAACCTCCGGGGTGCTGAACATGTGGGTGTTAGCCCCGAATTTGGCTTACGGTGGAAAGTCATGTTTCCCCTCACTTGTAGATCACGGATCAAGCGCTCTTCACCATTGCACAGCTTTGCCCGAATCTGACCGGTCTCGACCTCACTCGAGCAGCCAATGTGAGTTTCCCATGGACTTTGATACCCCTTTGGTCTTCTCTCAAATTGTTGCCCCCGCTGGTTGGTGGAATAGCTGTCTGACGCCGGCATCCGCCATCTCGTTAGCTCGTGCCGTCGCCTACACTCGCTCCATCTCAGCTATATCCCTTTGTTGCGTGGGGCAGCACTGTCAGCGATCGCAGACTCTCACCTTCCCATACGAGGTACGCAACGAGAAACCTTGTGCAGGCCTCCGGTTGTTGGGTTGATCGCTGTCGTAGAGCTTAGCCTTGCCGGTTGTCCTCGAGTTCCCGAGTTCGCTCTCCAGCGCGTATTGACCGGCTGTAGTGCAACACTCGAGCGACTCGACCTCTCCTTTTGCGACGACAGCGTCGCCGACTCGACGCTCCAGGCGGTCGCTCGATCTGACACCTTTACTCAACTGCAATATCTCGGCTTGCGAGGATGCCGACAGGTGTCTGACGCAGCAGTTGTCCACATTGCTGCGGCGTGCCCGAACCTCTACTTTCTCGACCTCACGCGGTTTGATCTCGCATACAAGTTGAACGACATCGCGCTGCTGTCAATTGGGGAGAAGTGTGTGCTTCTTCAGACATTGTACCTGAGTGGATGCGAGTCGCTCACCGACGTCGGCCTCAGCTGGTTAGCGAGCGGATGCCAAGCACTGGTGCATCTGGACTTGGGCGGATGTTCGAAGTTGACGGACCTCTCATTGCGCGCCATTGGAGAGAACCTTCTGCGTCTGCGTCATCTCAGCCTGAAGAACTGTCCGCGTATCTCTGATCTCGGCTTGCGTCGCCTCGCTCTTGGTTGTCCCGAACTCACGCATCTTGACGTCTCTGGCCTTGTGCTCCTCTCGGATTCCAACGACCTGTCCTCGGTCGCCGGGGTAGCTGCCGTTGCCACTTATTGCCCAAAGATCCATCATCTCGACCTCTCTCGTTGCACTTCGATCGGCGACACCACTCTGCTCGCACTCGCTTCAGATCTTCACGGCCAGCGATCTCAGCTTGAGACGGTTTTTGTCTCCGGCTGCACGCGCGTCACGAGTCGTGGCGTCCGTGAGTTATTAAAGAAGCGATGTTCTCATCTGAAGGCGATTTCACTGCAAGGGTGCACGCGAGTGGACGACCAGGCGTTCGACTGTGGAGGCAGAAGCCCCCTCGCACTGCCGTTGCTAGTGGTTCTCCGACTGAAATATTGTTCACTCCTCACTGACGTTGCAATCCAAACGATCGCACAAGCTGGTGCACCGCTCAAAGAAGTTGACGTCTCCGGTTGCCTGCGCCTCACTGACATGGCGATCTTGGCGCTCTGCGAGTCGTCTGCCACATCATCCTCACTGTGGTCGCTCTCGCTTTGCGACCTCGGTAACATCACCGAGACTGCTCTCTCGTGGCTCGCGGAGCGGTGTCCCAAGCTCGTGGCGCTCGACCTCACGGGGTGCGGCAAGATTCGCGCGTTCTCTATCCAAGCACTCGCGTCAAGTTGGAAGTTCGCTGTGTTCACGCGTGGGTTCAAAGGCCTCAGGCCCATCCACCGAGCGGAAGATCGGCTTTTCATTGAAGAGTACGGCAAGTGCTGGCGAGCGGCACTCCGCATTCAGAGCCTTTTTCGCGCCAGAGCCGCGAGACGTGTGGCGGCTCAGCGACGTGAGGAGAGGCTCCAAATGTGGGTCGCCACCAAGCTTCAAAGCGTGTACAGAGGACGCCAAGCGCGGAAGCTGGCAGTCTTGAGGCGGCTTCAGTTCGACAAGGAAACCCACGCAGTCCGCCGTATCCAGGCGCGTTACAGGCAGCGTCTCGCTGGTCGCGAAGCTGGACGACTGCGCCGCCGACGGCACGAGGAGCGGCGGCATGAGGCTGCGAGACGCCTCCAATCCGCGTGGAGACGCAAGAAACTGCTGGAGCGAATGAAAGTGCGCGAGTTAAGCCAGTTGCGCGAGGAGACTCGCTTGAAGCAAGCTGCCGCCACGGTGCAGCGGGTGTGGCGCGGTAAGCAAGATCGAGATCGAGTGGGCGTGCTGCGAGCGGCCAAGGTGCTGCGAGACCAGGAAGCAAACGAGGCCGCCAACAAAATGCAGAACGTGTTCCGCATGCGAGCGGCGCGGCAAGAAGCGAACGCCAAACGAGAAGAAAAGCGGCAGCGGCGTCGACTCGAGGAGCGTGCTGCACTGATGTTGCAAAAGCATGTGCGGCGTCGCCGCGCACAGCACGAGTTGACGCGCAGACGACGCGAGCTCAATCGGCTGCATGATTCGGCGCGGCGTATCCAACGCCGGTGGCGAGCCAAGAGGCGGAACGTCGCTTTGCAGCTCGTGGCCTTCACTCGGCAACACAAGCGCGAGCACGAGGCGGCCGTGAAACTGCAGGCGTCCTGGAAGCGAAAGAAGGGCCGCGACGCAGCGCGGCTGCTGAGACTGCTCAAGCAGGCGCAAGCGCGACAGCTCGACGATGCTGCTGTGCGAGTGCAGGCGGCTTGGCGAGCGAAAGTGGCCCGGCGGCAGGTGATGCAGGCCAAGCAGGGAGCGCTCGAGCGCGTGCTGCAGGAGCTCAGGATGCAGCACCAGTGCGCGGCGCTGATCCAGGCCCACTTCCGAGGCCGCCGCGGACGAGAGCAGTACCGAGCGCTCGTACTGGAGCGGAAGCAACAGCGGTGGAAAGCGATCCTCCACCCGGACACGGGCAAGCCCTTCTACTATGTGAGATCGAGTCGACCACGTGGCTTCATGGACGCGTGTGGAGGAACTCACGGTGGGATTGTCTGACAGAACAAAGAAACGGGTGAAGTCCGCTTCCGACGGCCACAGGACGTGCTCGACCTGCTGCCCAAGCCGTTGTGCGACAACTGCGGTGAGTGGTTTGGTCGCGTGCTTCCCTTCTGGACGGGGCTTGTGACGTAGCGTTTCGTAGTTTCCCCCGGCGCCATCGCCCACGTCGAGTGCGCGGACTGTGGGGAAGTCTTCTGCAGCGATGTACGTGCGAGTCTGGGGCGTTGGGTGATCCGTCGAGCTGACTGATGGGAACTTCAGTGCTGGGGCCGAGTCCACGCCGGTGGGCGACGCAAGACCCACGCCTTCCGCGTGCTCTACGACTACTACGGCAAGCGAGTGGACTACGACGACGGCGAGTTTCCGTCGCGGTGGCCGAGCGAGATCTTGCAGGATGAGATGGAAGGCTGGGCGCTGCGCACGTTCCCCGAGCGGCAGCCCGTCGAGACGCGAGGGTCCTGGGAGAAGTACGAGGTGGTCGGCGCCCAGAGCGGAGGCCATCAGTGGTGGTTCTACAACAAGGAGACCGACGCCAACAGCTACGTGCCGCCTCCGCAGTGGGAAGGAGGCGACCGCCCCACGGGACAGCCGGCTCGTGATGGTGGCGCGGACGCGAGCGGCTGGGCCAGGCACGTCGACGAGGCCTCCGGGTACGCCTACTACTACAACGCGGCCACGGGCGAGAGCACTTACGAACGCCCGCTCAGCTTCCTCACGCCGCGCGAATCGGACGCGTTCTTGGAGCGCAGTGCCGACGGTTGGGTCAAGTACGCGGACCCAGTAACGGGCGCCGCCTACTACTACAACGCCGCCACGGGTGAGAGCACGTACGCTCGGCCCGTCAGCTTCCTCACGCCGCGCCGCGGCCAAGCGCCCGTGGAGGCCGCGCGCCGCGACGGCTGGGCCAAGTACTACGATGACGCCCATGGCGTGTACTACTACTTCAACGCGTGGACGCGCACGAGCACGTTCGAGCGGCCGCCGCAGTTCCAGACGCCGCGCGTGGAGCCCCCGCGCGCGAATCAGCAGCACGTGTTTCTGGACGCCGCGACGCAGCGCCAGTACACGTTCGACCCGCAGACGACCGAGTGCCGCGCCGTCGACCGCACGACGGCAGCCGTACGCGGCTACCGCTGAGCGTGCGCAGTCATCGCGAACGGACGCGCGTGCGTGTCTCCTGGATCGCTGTCGCCGACTGGATCTCAGTGGAGCCACGCCACGCACGCGGCGTCACGGGGCGCGTTCGGGCTGTGGGTGTTCACGTCGACTAGCGATGTAACAGCCAGCCGGCGCCAAGCAGAAAACGGATGGACCCGAGACGAATGGTCAGCAGCGAGAAGAGATCCAGTGGCGACGTGGATGCGAGGGTGCGCTCGCGTGCGATGAGATGGAGCCAGCGACCCACGGCGAGAGATTCAACGCGAGAGATTTCTTTTCTCTCTCGTGGGTGCATGCGCAGCCACTCGACGGAGCTTTAATTTCTCAGCGAAGGCGCCCCCCAACACAGTGTACGGTGCACATCCGTGAAGACGACTGCCGCGTTCTCTTGGCACCGCCGCGGCCTTTGACGCCGCCGACGCGCGGCGTCATCGCGCGCATCATCCCTGGGCAGGCCGTCATCACGGCGCTGCTGAGGAGCAAACATGCTGACGGAACGGCCGTCATCCCGCAATCCACGGTTCTGCTATATGAGTAGATGCCAATTGGAAACTGGGTCATCTACTGTAATAACAACAAATGCGTGCGCCATGTCCCACTTTTGTGATTCCTCCCCGTCGTGTCCTTGTCGCCCGCGAGCAGCTCATTTCGGGAGAATGATGGTCCCGAGTGACCGTCTTTTCTGCGTCTGATCGTTCAGTCGCGAGCGGGGTGAGTAGTTCGGGGCGGGACTCGTGAAAATTCAAGGTGAGTTGGGCGCCTCCCCATCTCTCGGCGACGAAGGCGGAGCGTGGCTGCGTCCCCTTCAAGTTGCTCACTCGCCGATTTCGTCGCATGCTGACGTGTTGCTATGGAACTGCCTGCAGTGCGCCCGCCGCGTCTCTCCTGGTCGCGCCGCCTGCTGACCCAGATCCTCGAGCCGTCGCAGACCCCGCGGCGCAGCCACCAAAAGGAAATCTCCATGACCCACAGCACGACGTCCAGCAAAGGCGCGTGTCCAGTCTCGCTGCTCAGCCGCGCCACGAGCGTCGAGAGCAGCGCGCCGTCCATTAGTCCGGCGTCCTCGAGCACCAAGCACCACCAGCTCAGCCGACAGGCCAGCAGCGAGTTCTGCCCCGTGGCTTCTGCGGGCTCTCCGGCGCGCACACCGTCCGGCCGCTCGTCGTTCTCGCACAGTCTGCTCCAGCGACTCCATCGCTCCCCCGAGAAGACCTCATCACGCAAGCTCATGCTCCCACACACCATCACGGAACGCCACGGCGGCAACGACCTCTGGGTCACTGCACCGGTGATGGTCGAGGAACTGGAAAAGCAGGGCTTTCGATGGCGCAAGAAGTGGAAGACGCGGTTCGTCGAGCTCAACGGCCGCATCCTGTCCTATTATGAGATCCCGAGTGGTCCGAGCATGCCGAACCACGCCGCCAAGCCCTGCCAGAGTGTGCATATTACCGCGAACGCCCACCTCGACGATATCGACGAGCGAACTTTCTCACTCACTCCGAACCCAGGCGAGAAGCCCTGGGTCTTTCGAGCGCGTGACACGAAGACCAAGCACAAGTGGTGCAGGGCACTCCATGACTGCATCGACATTCTGATCTGGTTGCAGCATTACGAGGTCGGAGATGTGCTTGGTGTCGGCGGCAACGGCGTCGTGCGCGTGCTCACGGACAAGCGCGACGGCCAGCGGTTTGCCGTCAAAATCGTGGATGCATCGAAGTTCAAGAACCGTGCTGCTATTGTCTCCGAGGTCGAGATTCTTCGCAACATCACGAACGACATCAAGCACCCAAACCTGGTCAAGATCCACAAGGTTTACGAAGAGCAAGAAAAGATCTATATGATCCTCGACCTGTGCGAGGGTGGTGAGCTTTATGACACGATCGTTCAGCGTGGCTGCTACGGCGAGCGCGACGCCGCCAATATTATGCAGCAACTCATGAGTGCCGTCAACGCTCTCCATCAGCACAACATTCTGCACCTTGACCTCAAGCCCGAAAACATCCTGCTGTCGTCTAAGAGCGCAGCCGATGCCAAGATTGTGCTCACTGACTTCGGTCTCGCTCGCATGGTTCACGGCAAGGAGAACCCACTGGAGGCCGGCAAGACGATGGCTGGTACGATCGGATACATCGCACCAGAAGTGATCGCCGCGCACCAGTACTCAGAAGCGGCTGACGTCTTCAGCGCTGGCGTGATTCTCTTCATCCTGCTCGTTGGGTACCCACCGTTCTACGGCGACTCAGAGGTCGAGATCCTGCTCAAGATTGCGCGCGGTGACTTTCAGTTCCATGCTGATGACTGGGCCCACATCTCGACGTCCGCCAAAGAGCTTGTAGCCCGCATGCTTGAAGTGCGAGCTCAGGACCGTATCACAGTCAAGGAAGTTCTAGAGCACCCGTGGATGACTGAAAACAGTGCCGAGACGAAGAACCCGGCGCTCCGCGAGACTGTCCAGCGCATGCAGCAGTTCAACTTCCTCCGCAAGTCGGAGAACATGGCCTTCTGCATGGCCACTATGCTCCAAGACGCAGATGAGGCCGACTACCTCGCGCTCGTCAACGTCAAAGCCATCGATACACTCATTCGCCAACTCACGCCGACGGGAACGGACCGTCTTGTTGTTGACAAGGCCCTTGTGCTGTGTCGCCACCTAGGCCTGTCTCCATTCGTCGACGTGCACTCGTTCGTGAACTTTCTTGACCAGAACAAAGACGGCTTCATTGACGCACAAGACTTTTGCGACGGTGTCAAGGCTATGCGTGAGGGTCACGAGTCATTTGCCAAGATCATCTTCGCTGCACTGCGTGACATGGTCGGCAAGTCTGCCGACACATCGTCGAACGCGATACTGACCCTTGACGACTTCGCAGTCGCATTCGAGAAACTCCACTGCCCTGAGCCACTCAGCAAGGATTTCTTCAGCTACTTGGGCGGCCACCCGGAGGAAACAAGCGATGGGTGTGTCGACGAACGTTCCTTTATCCAACTCTTCAAGATCTTCCGCTTTCTCGCCGCTCTCTTTGTCCTCAAGGCCAAGAACAACGTTGTGCTGATTGCCAAGTCCGAGAGCATGGACGCGATGGCGCAAATCACCGAGGAGATTCGCGAGTCGCTCGTACAGGATTAACCAGCCACACTTCTGGAGTGAACAGAAACTTTAACAAATAGAGTATTTATGACTGCTTTTGCCATCACGAGTCACTTAGATCATCCGAGTTGTACGTGTAGACATCCTCTTCTTGCTCTGCTCTGCCTACTTTGGAGAACTGCTCGACGATGTCTGCGTTTGGTTCGGCAGTTAGCACCCTGGCGGCCCATGCCTTCACTCGAGGGAGCGCGTAGTTGTAGCCAACTTGAATGATCTCTTCCATCTTCTCGAACTGGAGTGTGCCGTAGTCGAGCACAGGTGGTCGGAGATATAAGTCGATGCATTCGGCCTTCATGCGTTCTTTATGTTGCTCGGATGACACGTACGCAAGCGCAGCTGAGACGTCGCCCATAGATGGAACAATCACGGTCTTCGCAAACGGATTGAGCTTATTCCACAGTAGCCACCAACCTGAAAGTGCTGTTCCATAGGCGTAATATTCTCGACGAGGTTCGCTCCCCACATCGACAGCGAGAACGTACTTGATTCCGCCCTCTTCTTTCATCACATCCGCCGGGAGGTTGTTCATGTACCCGCCGTCTAATAAGAGTGACCCACCCTCCGAGATAGGAGGTAGATACCCCTGCAGACTCATTGAAGCTCGGACATACTTCCACACAGTCCCACTGCGATGGACACTCATCCTTGACTTGGCAATATCTGTCGCCACACAGAAATAGTTGAGGACCATGTCCTCGATAGAGAGGTCGAAGAAATGTTCCCTAATACTTCTGTTGAAATGGGCACCGTTGAAGAACGCCGCAATAGGCAGCGTCAAATCTCGAAGTTTCTCCGTGATGCTGCTCAGACTCTCCGAGAACTTGGCGACTTTGGTTGCCACGAGATTGAGGTGGTGTGGGTGGAGTGCATACATGGCGCCAATGAAGGCACCAATGCTGGTGCCCCCGACCACGTCAACGTGGATTCCACACTCTTCAAGCGCCCTCAACACTCCGATGTGGGCGAGACCGCGCGCCCCGCCGCCTCCTAGCACTAAACCAACTGCGCGGCCAGTGATTCGGCGACTGAGACGGAGAAAATCTGACTGGTGTTCATCGAACGGCGTCTGAACGTTGTGATAACTGCTGATCCACTCGTACTTTTCCATCGGAAGCAAGAAGCGAGGTAGAATCGGACTTCTCTTCCACAACCGTAGTCTTCGTTTTAATGCACTTGCCGTCGAAGCGTCCGAGGACCGACGGGCTGCTTCCACAGCTGACAACGTCCAGTCTTTTTCACGGACCCGAACGACACTAATAGTAACGTTCTTTCGCGTCCACGCTCGCTGAAGGATGTCGACGATATCTGTCAGAAATGACTGCGGTGGCTCCGTGTCCGAACAGAGCATCAGAACGTGATCAGCTTGACGAATGCACAGATTTGTCCACATGTTGAGCTGTGGGTCTCCTTCATAGATCAGAAGATCACTTGATCCTTCGAGGTCACCCAGCCAAGCACTCATATTGGCACGGGCCAAACGCGAATTGCTCGACCACTGCGTTCCTAGTGATTCTTTCGCGCGCAACGACGATACGATATCAGCCTTTCCGATGGTTTTGAGAGCTAGCTTGAGGTGCATGCAGAACGTTGAGATTTTAGTCAACTTCGTGAGGGAGATGACCGCAACTGTGCTAATTGGAAGCGCCAGTGGTTCGGAAGCGTCTTGAGTTGATATTGCAGGCGAACTCAGCGATGCCAAGAAGTTCGGACCAGTCTTCATCCCCATGTGGTCAGGCATCGATGATTCTGGATTATTCTTCGACAAGCGCTTTGCGAGATTGGTCGTAAAGTGGATCAAAACCGTCGGATACTCGCTTACGACGAAGTCAAAAACACAGCGTGGCATTTGGGAAATATGGGAGTCACGAACAGCGAATACAGTCGAATTGCTTCGCCCAGCGGCAAGCATATCTAGTGCTCCCAAGGTCGCACCTCGAACCAGCTCGTTAGTTGTTTCAACCTGCTTGCTGCGTTGGGTCTGAACTTGAATCGCTCGTAATCTCCCACTGATGACTGTGAAAACTGAATTACATACATCTCCTCGATCAAATAGTGTTTCGCCGCCTTGGAGATGAATTGAGTCGAATGCGCTGTCAGTGAGGCATACTAGCGAACTGTACTGGTGAACTACGTGGGTAGCACACGCCATACCAATAGCGCTCGTTGGGAGAAATCGAACGAGTAAAGAGTCGGGGATGGACACAACCGTAGAGCCTGATTCACACACGAGGCGTATCTGAGACGTCGCACTGCCCAAGAAACAGTTCGCCAGTCCAATTTCGCAGCCTCGCACTGCCACAGTCAGCAGAAGCGGATGGTTGTGGACGAAGCTCTCAACTCGAACAGTCCCATCCACAACGACGTACACATTTGACGAAGCAGTGCCTTCATCGATCACAAGCTCGTCTTCGCAAGCCAGAACACACCCGACGTCCACGATGGCAGCGGCCAAGCTACTATCTAGAGCACCAAATGCGCGCGCAACCGTACTGGCTACATTCGCCAGTAGTGCTTGTCCGTCCGAAGATACGTCAGGCAAGTAGGAAGGCGGAATTATTGGTTCAGCAGACTTCGGTGAAACACCAAAATGATCGACGAGGGACTTGGAGGAAATCTTCTCCACTTGATTGAGGGCCGCTTGAGCTAGTCTGAAGAAGCAGTCAGGATACTGCTCGACGACCGCAACAACCGCCGACGTAGGAACTTGGAAAATGATGGTTCCATCTCTCGCACTTGTCGCCGACAGTCCGCCGACGATTTTCGTGAGCAACTTACTCTCCGATTCGCCGTGCAAATAAAGCTCCTGAAGTAGTGCCACGAGAAGGGAGAGAGAAGAGGTGACAGTCTCTCCCCGGCCGATGCGTTTAGTAAAGCTCTGCCCGTTGGATCCGTGAATGACCAGCTGCGCTTCCCCTGACGCGACCATCAGGATCGACCCGTCGTGTCGCCCACGCGCAAAGATCTCGTCACCGCTGTGCAGTTTGAGGATCTTGATGTCCCTGCAAACTCCGAGTCAGTCCCACTCCATCAGCAAGAACCCTTAGAGCCACGTACTGAGCGAGCACGTCGACGTATTCACTTCGAAGGAACGAAAACGCCTAGAAGAGTGCGCGTGAGTCTCAACTTCGTGGGGCACCTGTGGTTCCGTTCGGGCTCACCTTGGCGAGCGTGTCGTAGATCATCTTACTCTGCTCGGGCGTGCACTTACGCTGCAGACTCATGGGCAGCGTGCTCCAGTCGTGCTGGTCCAGGGCCGCGTTCTCCTCGAGCAACTCTCGCTCGAGCTCCTGCATATCGGTGAAGGACCGCGAGTGGCGCTTGCGCTTGGACGTGGGCGACGTGGGCAGCGACGGCGCCGCGGCCGGCGCCTTGCGCGGGCGCACCTGGCGCGATGCGATCCAGACGTAAAGCGTGGCGACGGCCCCCAGGAAGAGCGTGCAGGTGCCGATGCCGAGCGCCAGCAGCTGCTCGGGACGCTCGAGCCACGCCGCGGTCGCCATGGCAGTCAGTTCGGATTTCTTCTCCCTCGCATGACGTCTTCAACGTGGATCTCTCTCATTATCAAAACTGGACGTAGTGTTTCTTAATTCACAAAAACCGACCTGATGGCTGGCCAATGCCCGTCCACTGGTCAAAAGCACACAAGGATGGCTAAGGGCCGCGGAGCAGCGAGTAGCGCGCGGATCGCGGAGGAGTATGACTGCCTCATCAGCCAGTTCGGCGAGGACCCGTTCCACCCGGCCGCGGTCTGCCAACGCGCGGACGGAGTGACGAAAGCGCTGGACGAGGCCTCCACTGCGTCGCCGAAAGAGCGCCATGAGCTGCTCAAGGAAGTGACCGAGAAGAGCTTGCACTGTGCGCAGCTCATTGAAAAGGCACTCACCGCCGCTGATAAGTTCAAGCGCTTGGACGAAAAGATCGCTCAAGCCCACCGACGATATGAAGCTGGTGAGGACTTGGAGCGAGATGAGGACATGGAGGCGTCCGACGAAGACGAAGACGAAGACGACGGTGCCGCCGCTCTTCTTCTGAAAGATCTCATCACAGCCAATGAGGACATGAAGCACGCGCGAAGAAACCTCTCCAGGATTGGTGTCGTGGCGAAGTCCACCAAAGCGAGTCGAGAGCTGCTTTCGTCGTCAGAGCAGCTGCTACATGCCTCGATCAACGGAGGGACGTCAGCGACTGCCATCAACAATGAGTTTCGAGACCTGTACATGGAGGAGTTCACGGCTGCTTTCGGCGACGAACTCGACCAATTTCGACAAGAAGATCGCTTCGAGAGTAAAGATGTGAACTATTTAATCTCCGCCATCCAGTCTGGGGCCGACATTTTCACGCCTCTTCAAAAGAAGCTGTTCGTGGAGTCGGCTGAACCGGGGGAGAGCAAATAGAGATGCGATAGACACTTTGTGAATGTAATTCTAACGGATTCTGTTCGAAAAGTTGCTCCTACTGGAACGACGAAATCAGACAACTACTTGAATTTGATGCAACATGACCTTGACATGATGAAGGTTCACTTCTTCACATCGGATTCAGCAACACGAGCTTTTCCAACGACACGGTAGTATCGCTCAAGAGGTCGCTCCTGAAGCTGCCGCTTCTGCACTGATCGCTTCTGTCGACGGGTTCGACCACCGCTTTGCTGCTCTCCAAAGAAATCTATAATCCACGTCAAGACGCCGTCCTTTCCACGATTCAAAACTTCAAAACCTGGGCGGAAGAGGGGGTCGACATGTAGTTTGGTCACATCGGAGGAGCTCGATTCATCTTCAATGGGATGTTCCGCTGTTCTTCGGCGCTTGACACTGTCTGTTTGCTTGTGCGAGCGGCGATAGAAGTAGCAAGTGTGACCTTCGCTGGAACCTGCCATGCTCGTGGCGACGCGACCAATATTCTCTACATTGAAGCCATACACCTCGATCACTTTGCGAGGGACGTGGAAGCTCACAAACCATTGAGTGCTGCTTCCGTTGAAAATCCGCGCCATGTGGTGCATCACGTCTGGAGGGAACCCAACATCGAAGCTATAAACATGGGAGAACGGATCAAGCGAGTGGGCGTCCGTGATGTCTCCAGCCGTGAATATGGTGCGGTTGATCTTGTCCTTGTTGATTTCCAGTTGAAGTACACTTTTCAGGTTGTGCAGTGACAAATGCCACCGAAGTTCTTCCAGCTCCACGCCGTAAGAGACTTCGACACCTGGGTCAATGGCAACGTGCACGTTCGGTTTGCCGAGCCCGGAACCAACGTCGAGGAATAGGCTTGACTTCGACAACTCACAATGCTCCTTCATGTAGTCGACGACGCGCTGGAACGAGTTCTGTGTGATCTCTCCATAAATCGCACCACCCGCTGCATTACCGCCCAGTGCTCCAGTTTGCTTACGGATTGCGCGATACGCCTCGGACACCTCCAGTTCTAAAAAGCGTTTGGCAACGTCTCGCTCACGGGTGAGGTCCATCGGCGTGGCCTTGCCTGGAGTACCGGGGCCGCAAAGCGACATTCGGGCACGCTTTTTGTTGGTACTGAGGAAGCAGTTGTCGAACGCCTTCACAGTGCTGTTGCCGATGCTTTGGCGCTTGCGTTTCGTCGTGACAAGCTCCTCGCCATCGTCGATCTCGATGACCTGCAGAGGAGGCGTCGTCGCGCTATTATTACTGCTCGGACTGGGCTTGAGTTGTCTGGGCCTGCGCACAGGCGTGCGGAAGGCACCGTCGGCCGTGGAGGCCGCAGCCGCCTCGCTGTGCTTCTTGAGCGCGCCGACCATCGGCATGGCACCTTCTAACTGTTGATCAGATTCGGGAGTGAGGAGGTCCACCAGGAAAATTCAAAAATCCGAAAGTAGCCACCGTGTTTCTTCAATTAAAGCCACCGTTTTTTAGCACATGGACAGGTGGGTTTGGAACCGTGGTCCACGGTTCGTGGAGCCTGGACCCGTTTGACAGGAGTGATTGTTGAAGTGGTATCGGTTTCGACAAGGTTAGGGGCCTCTAATGGAGCCGAAACAGCTGTAACGGCCCCTCTCGCTTCCTCGGTCACTCCCGAAGCGCCGCGTGAGTATGTATGTATAGCTGCGTGTGGAGGCGTGCGACGCGGGGGGCTATTTAGCGCAGAGGTGCTGACGCAATGTCTCCGCTGTGGAGTCCCGTGCATTGTGACTCGTGCAGATGAAGGCCCCTCACTCGACCACCGCGCTCATCGTGCACCCGCTCTCCATGTACTCGTCCGCGACGTCGCCCTGTTACGGCGCCGATTGGCGTCTCGCCGCGTTCCTCTTCCAGCGCCAGGAGATGCAGCACTTGCTCCAGCAGGAGCAAGAGCAACTGCAAAGCATGGCGCCCAGAGATCCCCCGCGCAAGCTCAGTTTGCTCGACTGCGCCTGTGAGGAGAACCTGAAGTCCATCCTCGGCTATCTCGATGGCGCGTCGCTCTGCGCCGTGCGGAGGGTCTCTCGCCAATTCTACGAGCTGGGCGATAACGAGCAGTACTGGTACAACCTGTGCATCGCGGAATGGGCCATCTCGCCGGATCAGCTGCGCCAGCGCCCCGAATCATACCAGGCGCTGTACAGATTCGCCGGCCAGTCGCTCCAGAAGCTCATCCGAGAGTTCTTCCAAGAGCAGTGCCTCACTTCGATGCAGACTTCGTTCCGTATCCCGAGGGATACTGCGGTGACCATTGCACGCCGTTCGTTCGTGCCCTACTGAGTGCATCTGGGTCTCATTGTCGTGCTGTCGCGGTGCTGTTTCATACAAAATGATACTGCTTAAAGTACGTTACAGCCACTCGAGCCCAGAATTCAATGCACACATCTTTTGTTAGACGATGCCGTTCGCTTGTTCACTTTATCTGGTTGTTTTTATTCCGCGTCTTCTTCCTCAGAGCTCACGACAACATCCTCCAATGCTCCGGAAGCAATTAAGTGCTGCAGGATTGCGCCGAACTCTGCGTCGTGGCCGTTAAGGTTATCATCGCTTGCAGTCGCGTCTGACGATTCCTGGCAGAAATCGACAAGCTCCAGTGTAGACTGTTCATGCATGCCGATTTTGCTGCCTTGTCGACGACGCAAACTCGTCCAAACTGATCGCTCGGAATGGCTGTTGGTTGTACTGATCGAACTCCCAGAGACGAGAGCCGCCTTCACCTCACGGTACAACCCCGCGACATAATCGACTGCAGATGCTTCTTCCTTGAAGGAA
Organism: Pythium scleroteichum; assembly: GCA_023335855.1. NCBI lineage: Eukaryota > Oomycota > Peronosporomycetes > Pythiales > Pythiaceae > Pythium > Pythium scleroteichum. Next base: position 25,648 of record JAADVR010000025.1, on the reverse strand, counting down.
TCAATAGAAGGATGGTCAGAGAAATGGACTCGATTAGTCGGTCGCGTGATATCAGCTAGCGAGCACAACGCGACATAAGCTGCTGTTGCACTTTTGGGTTGAGCTGGCAGCGTAGTTTCGGAGTGTTGGCCCTCGAGAGTTCGAAGGCTTTCGTCGAGTGCCTTGAGACGTTTCTCATACTGCTCTCGAAGTGCTGCCTCGCGCTGCTCATACATGACTTTGACTTCAGCAAATACTTGACTTAGCAGCGTTTCCTCTCGTCGCTTCCGCGCAGCTTCAGCTTTCGATCGATTCTGGCTCAGGTCTACCCGGCGGCACTGCGTCGCGAACTTGAGTGTCGACAGCGTCTCTGCGAGGTTCGCTGGTTGATCGTCGATTGTTGCGATCAAGACGAGGCTGCCGTTGCCGGTCATGAGTCGAGACTGTAACAATTTGGTCAGCTGGGAGTCGCGGAAGCGAATATGCTTATTCGCTGATTTCCTCGTCGGCGATCTCGTCCTCTTCGTCATTTCAGGCCATCGAATTCTGCTACGACGCTCCTCCTGGGTCGCGAGTGCTGCGATCACGCTTCCAAGCGCACTGAGCGATCGATTGATGAACTTCGCCTCACGAATGCGAAGCTCCTGCCGCTTTCGTGTCGCGTGCAGAAAGTGAAGAGCGCCTTCCACGCGCTCTGACCCTGCGAGATCCACAAATGACACACTGCATGGCCGGTCATCGAATCCCACGCCACACTCGCTCTTGAGGTACTTTTGCCGAATATATATGGTTAACAGCGTGTGGCTCCGTGACGAAGTTTTGTTGCGAGCAGTAGCCGCTAAAACACGATTTTGAGTGGCAAACTCCAGTAGCGCCCGTGCGTCGCCGACCTGCTCGATCGGAATCTCACTCAATCCCACCACATAAAAAACATTTGTTGAAGGGTCCAGTCGAACTTGTAGGTTGCTCGATGCCCGAAGGAGTTGGCGTCGGTCACCATGCTGCCGAGTAGGTTGAAAAGGTTGGTCTGGAGGGGCAAGGAGGTCTTGTATGCCCTCAAGGTAAATTTGAAGGAAAGACATCGACGCCGTGAGTTGAACTTCACCACGCCCGCTCTCTGGGCTACAGTTGAAGTCGTTGATTCGAGAGAGGATGTCAATCATGGCTCGTGGGATGATACCGTACTCCGCGTCGTCTTTTATTGTCGGCTGTAGCTGCAGTCCCATCGTGTACGTTTTGCCGGTTCCTGTTTGGCCGTAGGCGACAAAAGTAGCGTGAGCCAAGCTTGGAGACGTGGAACTGCCGTTGACCCCATTTGGATCACCTCTGCGAGCTTCTGAGTTAACTGCGCCCTCGACTGCAACGTTTAGAACGCGCTCAATTGCACCGCGAGCAGTTGAATTGTAGACGTCACTTTGTAGTTTCCACGGTGGAAACACGTGATCAAACTCAAAGCGGCGTCGAGGACCAGTTCCCGCGAACGTTAGCACTTGCGATGGCAAGGAGACTGCAGGAAGGGCCTTTGAACCCACGAGGGGGCGATCGAAGTCTTCGATTTCGTACTCTAAGATGCCGTCCGGGGCTCGCTCACTGTCCTCTGCATCACTTGCGCTGTGGTCACTTGTACTATCATTACACCCCACATTCGCATCACGGATCCGTCGCCGACGGCATCTCACAGCCACTTGGATCAGCTGTGTCTCGGAGGACTGAGTGGACAAACTTGACGGGTCCAGCAGAGACACCATCTTCTGCTCGAGTAGCTGTGATAAGTCTGAGTGGCTCGGAGGCGAACCAGTGCTAAGGTTGGTGTCCTCTCTCTCACGTTGTAACAAGCTATTCAGGCGCGGGAGACTTTGTTTTCTTTTGTGATACCTCGAATGTAGATCATCGCCTTCATCACTGAGTTCGGTAACTGATGTACACGGCGAGGTGGAAGGCTCTCTCCCCCGCCGTTGTTGCTTCTGCGAGGTCATCCGCACTGGCATTGGCAAGTGCATTGGCACCGACCTAGTGCCGAAGCGACGCGACTGCTCAAACAACAACCATATCAAGCATTGTTTCTTCACGCGGAGTTACAAGACTAACTTCGCATCTCAAAATCAATGCCCTCAGTGTGAGTCAATGCAATGAACGACGTGTAATATATTGCCGGATCTTGGACAAGCCTCTACGCCGAAGTGAAATCGCCCCAGTCGTCGTCTTCGTCAACAGCGCTCGGTTTCATCGTTTGAGCTGTCTTGTTTGAAGGCGACGCCAGCGCCACAGGATCAGCAGGAGGTGGAGGGATCAAAGGAATCTTCGGCGGAGAGACGGCACTGTGTTGAGAGCCGTCAAGGACTTCAGAGCTCGTACGACGGCGAGACTGCGCGGATTCAGCCCCACTGTTCACCTTCAGGTTTATCCGAATTTTTGATCCCTTTGGGATACTCAGGTCTTTGGATCGCGGTGATCCTGCTCCGTTTTCGATAGACCCTTCAGATTGGGCTGCGAGCGCTGCAACTTCGATTTGACGGTGCATGTACTTAACGTAGTCTTGTAGCGCTGCCTTGAAGTTGAACGCACTCGGCCTCTCTGGGAAGCCAACGCCCAAATACGCGCGGCGTTTGGTCGCCTCGTCTTCCACGCGAACCATGAAATACCTTGATGAATCCGCGCATTCCTGCACGTAAAGCTCTAGCACCAGATCCTTCGAAATCTCGACCGGGCACTGAGCGAAGAGCGTGCGCTCACTGCCGGCTCCCTCGGACCCCTGATCCTTCGGGGGCTCATACATGCGGATCCAACACGAGTCGCCCTTCTGGATGACCTGCAGCGACCCCGTAAGGAATGGGTGCTCCGGGTCCCAAGCGTCAGCGCGCGGCGTGAGCGTGCTCACATGCGCGGCTGGGACGTGGTAGAACCATACGCGCGGCTCATGGAACAGCGTCTGCTCCAGCTCGATCTCCTCCATTGTCTCGAGGTGCAGTCGTGCGTTCTTTCGGTTCTGCAGAGAAACATCAACGACCTGAACAGAGCGCCTTCTATCAAAATCTATATATATTTTCAGGAGGCGTAACTGCACGAAATGGGTTCACTCCATGAACAGCTCCCGTCGAATCTCGGGTGTGATCTGGTGATGGAAGTGCTGCTTCAGCAGCGCCTTCATGGCTTCCTTATCAGCGCGAGAGATGTCGTTCTTGTAGCGCTCAGCGAACGTTAGCAGCGACTGGTGCCACAGCACAGGCAGTGTGCGGGTGTCAGCCGTGAAGCGCAGGAAGTGCTTGCTCAGCTCAGTGATCACTCTGGTGGGCAGGCTGTACTTTTTGTTCAGCAAGATGCGAATGAAAATGCTGTTGCCGCCCGAGTACGGCATGGTCGCAAGCTTCATGAGCGTTGCGGCTGAATGGCTGGCTGGCACGGACACCTTCGCGAGAACGCTGCCGATGATAGCCGCCTCTCGCTGGGTGCAGTTTTGGCTTTCGCAGAGCGGGATGATGATCCCCTTGAAAAACGCCTGAGGTTTGTATAATGCCTTTTTGAGAGCCATGTACAAGTGGAAGTTGAGGCGCTTGTTGTCACGGATGTCCTGACGGACGTGCTCGAGAAGGAAAATGTTAAAGAAGCGCTGGGCCATCTTCGGGTTCAAGTTGGAGGCGAAAAGGCGCGTGGCAGCCCACATTGCGTGTGGAGACCACTTCTCGGGGTTCGTCAGCCACAAAATGTCTTCCCAGTTTGTCAGGCTTGGCACAACCTTGAACGCCTTAGGCAGTTTGCCCGATGTGTATCGCTGTAAGAGCTTCCCAACTCCTGTGTAGACTTCTACAATCTTTGGGTCAAACTGTTGACGCTGCACCATGTCATCAGCATCATCCATCTCTCCACGCTCGCGAGCCTCCTTCTCGTAGATCTTGTCCATGATTATGTCTGCCAAGTTGCGGCGCTCAGCTCCTCCCATCATGAAGTTCGCGAGCACTTCTTCATCTTCCTCGTCGATTTCGATCTCTTCAACATATCCGTCGTTGATACGCACGAGGTCTTCACCTTCGTAGTCACCGTCCTCCATGTCATCATCCTCAAATTCTTCGTCGCTGCTCTCCTCAGCCTCCGCGCGCGCAGACTGAGCAGTGGCTCGACTAGCAGACGATGAGTTCTTCTTATTCTGGCGCTCTGCCAGCTCTTGTTCTTCCGCCTGCTGCTGGCGCGCGAGTGCGAGTGTTTTGCGCGTGAGGTTCTCGGGTACGACGTCGGCACTTTCTTCGTCGTCATCGCTCATGTCGACATCGCCGTTCTTGTTGCTCTTCTTGTCGTACCATGGCTTCTGGTCGTACGCAAGCTGCTTCTCCAGCGGCGACGCGCGCTTCGGCTTTCCCTTGGACGCCTTGGGCATGGTCGTCTCTCGATGTGGTCCTGTTGCTGGTGGCTGGGCACGGCTTCGGCCTTGGCTACCAATCAAGTCGCCAAGAGCTACCGTCGCAGAATGATGGTTGTAATGTCGAATAATGTGGACCCCACTACATACGTCGAAATGTAAAAACTAGACGTAATTACTGATGAGATCTGTTGATCACGATGAAGCCAGGACGTCGCTGACAACATGAGTGAGGCGATCGACTCGCCAGCCGACGACGGCGGCTACCGCGTGCGTGAACTCGTTTGTTCGGGCATCAAGGTGATCGACTGACGTGTGCTGTCGGCAGATGAGCGAGCGAGCCGTGACAAACGTAGACGAACTGCTGCGGCTGGATGCCGAGGACGAGAGCCTGCGCCGGTACAAAGAGACTCTGCTCGGCGCCGCGGCCCACGGCGATCTCGGTGGTGCGTGGATTTCTGGTGATTATAGTAAATTTGGAAGATGACTGTGGGTTCCTACTCAGACACGAACGACAAGCGCCGAGTAGTCGTGGAGGAGTTCAAGGTTGTGTTTGAAGACGGGCGCGAGGAGATTACCTACCGCTTAGACACGGCCGAGGGCCTGAACCATATGCGCACGATTCCCTTTTCCATGAACGAAGGAGTTCACTACAAGTTTGCCATCAAGTTCCGCGTGAATCAAGCCATCGTGAGCGGCCTTCGCTTTCGAAACAAGGTCAAAAAGACGGTATTGTCCAACTCGGATGAGATCGTGCTGGGCTCTTATGCTCCACGATCGACAGCTTACGAATTTGTATACCCTCGGCATGGGTGGATGGACGCGCCATCAGGTTTGTTCTATCGCGGAAAGTACATGGCGCAGTTCCGCTTCGTTGATGACGACCAGCAAGAGCACCTCAAAGTCTTGTACACGTTCGGTACGTTGTCTGCGAGGAGGATGAAGATACAGGTCATTTCTGATAGGACATTTATCCATAGAGATTCGGAAGGCGTGATGCGTTCGTATTTCCTGGTGCACACTACGCACTGTTTGTATCTACCAGGAAGGAACGAAGCGTAAAGAGTTTACAAAATGATACCGACCTACTGAAATAGTTTCTAGTGTCCTCGACGCCCTTTGGGGTCCCAAGCCCTGTTTGACGTGCTTCCCAGCTTGGTGGTGTGTGAATGGAGCTCCTCACGGACGCGCAGCGTGCACTCTTCGCGCACGGCGGTTGTCTCGCGGACTATGACGTGCTCAAACCCATCGGCAAGGGCAAGTTCTCGGTCGTATACAAGGCCCAGCGTTTCCACGACGGAGTCGTTGTCGCGCTCAAGAAGATCGCCATCTTCGATCTCATGGATGCGCGTGCGCGGGAGAAAGCACTGAAAGAAGTGAGGCTGGTTCAATCTGTGAGCCACGAGAACCTCGTCCAGTACTTGGACGCCTTTTTGGATGGAAAAGAGCTGTACATTGCTTTCGAATGGGCTGACGCTGGCGATCTCAAGCGACAGATCCGTAAAGCCAACGAGCGGCAAGTACGACTCGACGAGCGCACAATCTGGCGGTATTTTGATCAGCTCTGTGCAGCGATACGACATCTCCACCGAGCACGAATCATGCACCGGGATCTGAAACCAGCGAATATCCTCCTGACAACAAAAGGCATTGTCAAAGTCGGGGACTTGGGACTAGGTCGGCACCTCAGTGAGGATACGCTGGAAGCTCACTCAAAAGTTGGAACACCGCTGTACATGTCACCCGAGGTGCTCAAAGGTGAGGGTTATGATTGGAAGAGCGACGTGTGGTCGCTCGGTTGCATCCTTTATGAGCTAGCGATGCTGCGGTCTCCGTTTAAATCCGAGGGGCTCAACCTCTGTGGGCTCTTCCAGAAGATTAACAAGTGCGATTATGAGCCAATCCCAGAGATCTACAGCAGCCATTTGCGAGCACTCGTGTCGAGAATGATATCGCTGGACGCCGCGCGGCGACCATCAATGGAACAAGTATGGGAAGCGTGCCAGGGGCATCCACAGACCACTGGCATGCAGCTAAATCCACACCCAAAAGGGCAGGCTGAGAGGAGTCAAACACGGACCACCACGTCTTCGGAGGTATTGCCATCAACCGTCTCTTCCCGTCCGTCCTCTCAGCAAAGCGAAGATAGAGCTTCAAGCAGTGCCACTTCCTCACGGCCGACGTCTTCCGAGAAGCTGCCCACTCTTCTCCATCCTCGCGGTTCAACCACCGACGAAGTAGCTGGAAGACACGAAGAGATGGCCATGGAGCTATTGTACGAGCGCATCAAAATGCTGCAAAAAGGCAGTCGTCAGGTATCAATTACTCGCCACCACTTTACCACTGAGTCGGATTATATTGTTCCATGGACTCGATCTACACAACACCGTTTCCAAGCAACATGCCAAGTGGCGAAGTGGCTCTTCGAAGTGATCCAGCAAGATTTAGGACCACATGACCAGCAGGTTCAACTTGGCGAAGATGATCAACAACCCCTCGTCCGTGCACAACTATTGCTTCTAGCAGCTGACAAATTGGGGGTTGATTCTGCAGAGCTGACTCGAACCAATGCTGCGACCCTAGTGAAAGGCTGTGGACTCGAAGTTGTGCTTTTTCTGAATGCACTCAGTGAAAGAGCCGAGGAGACCGTTCGACATACGCGCTCGCGTCCGGTGTACCCACACGAAACAACTGAGACGATAGAGGCGGATGAAGACTGGGAGGCTCAGTCACATGACCACGATTCAACGAGTATTGGAGACTCGACGACATCTGCATCAAGACAGAGTACTACGAGTGATGACGAACCCGGACTCGTGGATGTGCGGTGGCTCATCGTGGGGGAGCCAGAACAATCACCGGCATCCTTGGCTGGCGAACAGTGGGAAATGATTCATCCCAGGATTGACGCCGAAGCATGGAAGAGGGAAGCGAATCTAGTGGAGCAGAAGTTACTCATCCGGTGGCGAGAGAGCTTAATTCAGGCAACGGCTGAAGTTGGTTCAAGTGCTTGGATGTCCCGAATGGATTTGTTTCGAATGCATTGGGCGGTTGTGCACACTAACCGAATCCCGGTTACAGCAGAGCTAAGGGAGGACGAGAAGCTTCGTAGAAGTGAACGCGAAACCTTTGCATCAATGGAAGTCCGCTTCCACCAAGACCTTGAATCTTTCAGAGATCAACTGGCGGTATCAACAAGGCGCTTACAGCAGTTGCAGGAGTCAGCTAAAACCCAGGCAACAGCCGTTGAAGAGCGTGCGCAAACGCTCATGAATATCGAGACGATACTTCAGTCCCGAATCCGTGCGCTGGAGGAGGAGAACCTGCGGATAACAGATGCGACTCCCCTACTCCAACTGAAGAATCAGCTCCAGCAACTCAAAAAGGACAACCGAACTCTCCTACTTCAAATCGAGTTAAAGCGCTTCCAGATCCTGAGGAAGGAAACCTCTCTTCTTCAAGGTAGACAATTTTGAATAAGACCTGATGCATTCTGACTTACAAGTCAGGATGCATCTCCATCGGATTTTGGATCCTGAATGAGTTATTTTGAGGAATAAGATGAATCCAGTGGCCAGATCCAGCTTCGATTTTTCGAACAAAGTGTACTTGACTGGAGATGAGAAGCCAGTTACAGGGAACAAGATCGCGCGATGGCGTGCGAGTCAGAGGATCCTTCTACGCGATATATTCATACAATTCCTCGTCAAAATGTACTAGTTGGATGCCAAATTAGCCTCTTGATAAGGAAATGCTCTCGAAAGAAGAGTGCCGTTGCCGCTGCGTGATATCGTTGCCTTGCGAGTCAATGAGATTCACATCGTCGTATAGTGAGTCCTCGTCCTCTTCCTTGTTCATGCCGAACTCCATCCACTGCATGATGATCACGTAGCCAACAATGTTCACGATACTCAGGGCTCCAAGAGTGTAGAACATGTACTCGAAGTGACCGTCGTTGAGAGACGCAGGGATGTAGTTCTGGAAAAGTAGCGTGAAAGTCGACGTCAGGTTGCTTCCCATGGCGACCATAAACAAGTTGATAGCTTGGCACGTGCTCTTCAAGTAGATTGGTACTTCGGTGTAAAAGAGCTCGTACGCGGTCACGTTAATCAAGCACTCGGCTACGGCAACCATGATGTACATCGGAACAGCGTAACCCCAGGAGATATCGTTCATCGGTTCGTGGGAGCCATTGTCGCGAATAGCAGCTCCATTTTCATCTTTGAGTTCTCCTGCATTCCGTCTGATCACTTCAAACGCACCAGCCCAGAACATGGTTAGGGCAGCGATGATCAGTCCCGTAAGGACTTTTCCGAATGCACTCGGGAGACGCCCGGTCACACGCGTGTAGAATGGGTACACGAAGTTGTCGAGAATCGGAATCAAGACGACGATTGTCAGCGGATCAAAAATACTCAGGCTGGCACCTGGAACCTGTGAGGCAGTTGCATCGGTCGGTGAATCGGCGCCCACTCGGAGATCACACTGCTGGGCAATGGACTGGAAGTTAGCGTCGAGCTGGTCGTACGCACACTCCCACATAATCATGAATGAAGCAAACGGGAGAACCCGAAGCACCATCTTAATCTCGTCAACCGTCTCATCGTTGTATCGACCGCCGTTCGAGGCCTTGGATTTGTCCATATATGCAGTGTTCATGCCGTATCGGATCCATGCGTACATGCCGACGAGGCAGAGAACCACGACGACGTACGACAGAAACTGGCCCGCGCTCGAGACGTCGGCGAGGAATGCCGCCAGCAAGTTCAGTGGGAAAGCGACGCCGAAAGACACAAGCCCGTAGTACAGCATGCGGGCCTCATAGCTGTACGCGCAATTGCCGCGCACAATAGACCACAGTTTTGTAAGTGCGCTATCCTGTGGCGGAAAGTGAACGAATCTTGGAGTCCCGACGAAGAAGAGCGCGTAAGCAAACACCATGATGCCCCCGGTGATGATAAAGTTGGCGAAGTAGCCGTACTGCTGCGGGATAGCGCCGGAGCCTTCGACACAGAGCACCGAGAGGTAGCCGTAGGAGAAGATGGCGCCGAGGTTGATGACGATGTAGAAGTAGCTGAAGAACTTTTCCTTTTGGCTCACCTCGTTCGGATCGTTCGGGTCGAACTGGTCGGCCCCAAAGGTGATGACGTTGGCCTTGATCGCGCCGGTGCCGATGGCGACGAAACCGAAGAGTCCGATGTGGCACACCACGTTGGCGATGTCGTCGTGGTGAATCATGATGGTCGGATGCGCCGAGACGGCGAGCAAGAAGGCGCCGATGGTGTACCAGACTCCGAAGACCCAAAGCGTGCGGAAGCGCCCCCATTTTTCGTCGGCGATGTATCCGCCGAGCAGCGGCGACAGGTAGCAGATGGACGTCCACGTGGACTTGAGCGAGTTGGAGCCGACTTGGGACCATCCGATGCGGCCCATAAAGTTCTTGAGCCCCTGGTTGATGCCGTAGTAGCTCACGCGCTCGGCGAACTCGAGGATGAGGATGAAGGAGCAGACGTGGAGCAGCACGTTCTTGAAGTGGCGCTCGCGCTTGTCCCACGGGCCCTCGATGTAGTACGAGGACGAGGGCGACTCGACGCTGCCGTTGTTCATGTTGGGAGACTTGGAGAAGGGCGAGTGCGAGTGCGAGTTGGAGTGCGTCGACTGGCCCGAGCTACCCATGGTGGCCGCGCTTCCGGTTCTCTTTCTCTCTCGCGGCGCCCGCCCCCTCTCTCGTCGATCTTCTTCTCTCGCGGGTGAGACTCGTCCCGCCGGCCGTCAGAGGAGGTGGAGGGAGAGTGAGTTGAATGCCCGAGGCAGCCGAGGCAACGCAAAAGGAGGAGATAGGGGGTACTTTGCGGAATTACAGAATACCGCAGAGAATTACAGAAAGCGACTGCCCCGCCTACCAAAGCCGGAGCACCCGATCGTTGCGGTTAGGGCTCGCGATGTCGCACATCTCTTAGCGGCACAAAATTCGAACATCGGCCGCCCACCGTATCGCAGTGGATCTGTGTTTATTCAAGGGGCAGCTACTGACATAACATGAAGTGCCACCCGCGAAGTCTGGTTTCTCCGCCCCAGCCAGTGGCTGTTCCAGCAAGTTGTGGCCGGTTCAATCGTATTGAGCAGGGGAGGTAATCGCTTTGCACAGGGAGCGGGTTGTCGTCGGATGTGACCGACCCCGTGTCACGACAGCTGGTCGTTTTCTGTCATCTGAGTCATCATCTGAGCCCACCATTCTCACGGCTGAGTCCTGGGTGCAGCTCACTCGAAGCAAAGCTCCGATGGACGCCCCTCCCGTCGCGCCGAGGTCGGCGCTCCAGACGACGCTCGACGTCGCATCCTCGGCCGCCCACCTCGTGCTACGGCCCTACATGGTCGCCGGCCGCGCCGCCTACCAAGCGACCTCCTTCGCTGTGACCGCGCCCATCAAGGTCACCAAACACGTCGCCAACTCCATCTCGGGCTCGTGGCCGTCGGACGCTGACCGGCCGCCCGTCGATCTATTCGGCGAGCATGAACTGGCTCCGCCTGCAGCTTTAACACTCCATGTGCCTTCGAGCAACGCCAGCGACGCGCCGGCCGATTCATCGGGAGAGATCGAGACGGATCCCCCGGTCGTGGAGGGTATGCTCTTCGAGTCCGAAGCTCCAGTGTCACCAGATCAGTGCGAATCTTCCCAAACCACTCCCTCTCCAGGCGTCGTCTCGCAGCTCATCTTTCTTCCCATCCGCTTTGTCTCCTCGAGTGTTTCGTCGGCCGCTGCTCTGCCAGCCTCAGCTATCTCGTTTGGCGGGCGAACGCTGTCGGGCGCTGTGTCAACGTCCCAGTCCCTCGCTTCCTCTGCTCTCATGGCATCGGGCGGACTCGCGCTGCGCACTTCCCGGCATATTGCTAGTGGAATCACTTACAGTGCTGTTTCGACTGCCCAGCGTATGACTGGTTTGGTCGGGCCCTCGGTCCGAACGGTAAGCTACGTTATTCCTCCTTCAGTCTCGAACACCTTGTGGCAAGGTATGGAGAAAACGGGGAGCGTCTCGACAAATGTCATTTCGTACGCTATTGCAGTTCCGGCGTACCGCATGATCCAGGCTCTCCTTCCGGAGCTTGACGAGTATTTCTCAGAACAACAGTTGGTGGACACGACGAGAGATAGTGTGAAGCTTTTGGTGAAGGTACTCGGGCCACAAAACGCGTTCTACGTATTAAAGTTTATGTATGAGACAGTGAACAGCGAAGAGGTCTACGATGCCTTCTTGCTTTGTCAGGACCTCGTTCGCGAATCTCTCGATGCCGATAACTACAGGAAGGCTGGATCATCGGTCAGCAAAGTGACGGGTCTTGAAAACCTTGCACCAGTTGTTCGCAGCATCTACGAGATGATGCCATCTCTGGACGAAATGGTGGATACGGCGTTTTTCATCGGCGAGGTCATGGACGAAATCGCGGCTCACGTTGCAGATATTCCTGTGAACAATGACAACGTATTGGACTCTGGACGATTCGAACTCGTGTTGAGTGATGACGAGGATGCAGCCACAGCAGAAAATCTGGACAGTCACACGAAGTCTTGCCCCACATCAACGTTTAATTTAGAGTCTACGGTGACAGCAGTCTCTCTCGATGTGTTTGCCAGAACCAACTCTCAAGAAGGGGAGGATTGTGAGGACGACAGTTCCGAAGCGTCTCATGGAATCACCAACGATGGTTTTTCTCCGTTAAACCGGGATGAGTTGTTCGACAAAGAGGATGAAGGGTTTCACGACGGTGTGATGGTTGAAGAGGTGTTTGAGTCCGAACGGCCTTCTCACGAAGAATTTGCAGACCCATTTGTGGACGTGTTCAACTCGAGTATGTCGTTCGTCTCGAGCATTCTCGACAGTGACGAAGCATCGATGCTACTAAATAGTTTCGGCGATTTTCTCGACGTTCTGGTTGAGTAAAACGTGAGATACTTCATTGGTCGCCGCGACGAGTCATATTTAATACATTTCTCGATGGTTGCCTCCCTTACAACCAGATGGCAAGCACTATGAGCATAGTCCCCGCGACCGCCTGCATGATAGGAGCTCGAACGTGAATAGATGAAAAGCTCGACGCTGTTCCCGGTCCGTTGGATGCCGAGGGTGCGCTTGCGTCGCAGTGATCTTTGATATTCTTGAAGAAAACTTTGAAGGACATGGTTGTGTTGCCGACGGGCACGGAGCAGGATGGGAGTCCCGCGTTGTCGAGTTCCTGGGACAGCTGCGAGCAGTTCTTGCTGCTGCAGTACTTGGCGAGACTCTGGTCCGACGGGACCGAGAGGTTGGACGGCTTGATGAAGTAGTCACTCTCCATGGCGCACTGATTGATGGCCGGCATGAGGACGTAGAGCTTCTGGAAGAGGAGCTGCGCGTCGCAGAGATTGGAGACTGACGACCCGTTCGCGGATCCTGCAGACGAGGCCATGGCGACCGTCTCAGCCATCTCGAAGGCTCGCGCGTGGGCGAGAAGGGCGAGCAGCAGCAGCATCGTCGGTCGCGCCGCCATGATCCTCGACATGACAAGAGGCCAGTTTGACGTCACAACTCGATCTGATTGGGTGATGTTCCCCGTTACAGTGACAAGATCTACCGTACTCGAAGCAGCCTCATGGCTGCAAGGATGGGAATCGCCACGGCACGTGCGCGAGCTCCGCCTCGCCTATGGTGCGCAGCGGGAACTCGTCTCGCATGGTCGCCTCGAGCGCACTGAGCTGGCGCTGCAGCGCCTCAGCCTTAGGCGCCTGGCCCAGGAAGACTAGCGCGCGCAGCACGTCCCGGGTCTCGCGCTGCAGCGCCTCACTGGGGGCGCTCGCGCACAGCTGCTTGGCGACGTGGGCTTCCTCCTCCTCACTGCCCTCCTTGATACGCCGCCTTCGCTCCGCGCGCGACGGCATGCCGCCGTACCGCTTGCTCTTGTAGGCCGCAGCGGTTGCGGCAGCCGCAGTCGCCCCTCCAAGCGACTGGGTCGCGTAGAAATGACTCGAGGTCGCGGCCGCGAGGGACTTGGCGGCGAAGTTCCCGATGCCGCGCGCCACGCTGTTATGGCTGCCGACAGAGCGAAGAGACGACGCGGCTGATAGCGCGCTATCCGCGGCACTGGCGGCCGACACGACGCTCTGGGCATCGTCGGATGGGCCTCCTTCCCAGCGCGATCCGTCGATGCCGTGGAGCTTGAAGAGCCGCTTCTGTTCGCGAATAGTCGAGAGCCGCTTCCAGTGGGCCACGTAGTCGTGCTGGCGCTGCGCGATGTCCTCGCAGAGCGCGTCGTAGGCCACGGCGATCCCGGTCTCGACGTCTGTCTCAATCAGATCCGGTCGTCTGTGAAGGTATGCGAGTCGGATGCCTTCGTTCCACTGCTTGTGGGCGACCAGAAGCGCCACGGCCTCGTCAACTTCGTCGCAATAGTCGGCGTATATGTGCGAGGCTGCGACCGCATCGTCGATGGAGACCTCCTTTTGGCTCAAAATCGCCTCCACCAACTCGCGAGCAAACGCGCGCAGATGAGTCGTGGGGTCGAGTTTCGCTCTGGACGCAGTGGCAAGCGCCATTTGCCACGCGCGCGCACTCTTGAATGCCTGCATGGCCTCTGTGAAAGCACCGATCGACAAGTAAACGAAGCCAGCTTCCTCAAACTCGCTTCGACTGACGAGGTATTGAGCCTTCAGTTGCAGCACTTGCAGAGAAAGGCGAGCCAACGCAGGCCGAGAGTTTTGTCCAGCAAAATGGACAAGAGCTTCGTCGTAGAGACCGCCGCTAACGACAAGTTCGACAGCATCGCGCTCGAACTGCAGCTCTATTTCCTCACCGAGGTCAGTCCGATGGAGCAGCTCGGCGACGTGGTCCAACGCCTTCTTGTGTCGCTGAAGATGCTTGTCAATCCTTAGTTTGCGCATGACGAGATCTTGCTCGGTTTCGCACGCGTCCAAGAGTGCCAAGTATTCCTTCGGATCGCGTTGAGAGTAGGCTGCAATGTAGCGAACAAGAGCGAGATCGTACATTCCCAACGCTTCCTCGAACAGAAGATCGACGTTGGAGAGGAAGATGAGATGCTTCATTGCTCGCTTCGCGCGTGCTGCGGTCTCATGGCTGGTCGGAGATGCGTTCACGAGATTTTGCAGTCGAGTCAGCGCGGAGTGGAAATCGGAAGGAGATTGCTTGACGGCTGCAGTCAGGAAGGGAAGTAAGATCGCGTCTGCGTGGTTTTGCTCGCGTTCATTCAACACTGCCATCATCGCCTGACACACTTTGTTAACTTTTTCTTGACCACCGAGTATAATCAACTCCGAATCTTCAGCTGGAGAGACAAAATTACTCAACTGCGGTCCATATTTGGTGGACCAGACGTCCACAATATGAAGATTTGTGAGGAAGAGACACAGGCGATCGCTTGTGACCGTTCCGGGGCGGGTTGATAACAACGCGTCTACGAGATGCTTCCCCAAATGTGCAAGGAACCGTGCAGGGCTGAGATCTACTAGCACATTTAGGTCGATTCGGTGGCGGCGACCCATCTCGAGGGCTTTCGCATACTCGAGGTTTTGAATTTGCTTCGCGATCAAACCAAGTACAAGTAGTCGTGGTGATGTGCCCTCCAGGTTCCCACGTGGCATCTGCAACACCACGCTTGCACGATCTCCGACGACACCAATTAGGCGTGCACCACGCTCAATCACTCTGTGTTCCTCGCTCTGACCAAACGTTCCCGAGGTAAGCACCGACAGTGGAACAAAACGGAGTTGTGCTGCACTCCCCAGCGTCGTGTACACCAAGATAGATGAATACGCGCAGAACTGAAATGATGAGCACGCAGCTATGGTGGCTTGAACACCATCCACGAACAACTTTGACGAGTTCAACGTGAGTCCTATCACGATGTAACAATCTTCGCGCATCTGGAGAACCTCAAGTCGCCCAAATAGTGGAAGAGTGACTGGTGAATAGATCACATGGACGAAAGCGTCGTCCTCCTCCACTTCAACCCGAACAACGCGGCCTTGCTGGATCTGTGCTGCAAACTCGATGCGGTTTGTCACTCCCCCTGAAGCGACGGATACGATCTCACTTGTTCGACACACACCAGAAACTCGTTCGCTCAGGTTCACCATTCGAACGTTGAGACTGTTGCTTGACCACACTACGAGCGAATCGTCTCCTTTCGTTTTGGCAGCAAGAGTAGTAACACCAGTACCCGCGGTCTTCCTGACAAATAGCAGATTGCTGATGCTTGAATCGGAAACGACCAGTCGTGACTCACGAGTGGATATCCCTTCGGCGAAAAAGTTGGTCTCAACAAGAATCTCGCCTGTAGACAGCGAGACTGCCAGCGTTTCACTGAACGCATCCATTACAACAGAGTTCACTGGTGCTGTGAATGTCAGTGTGTGGAGTGCCATTGGGGGAGGGACGAGCGCTTGGTGAATAGGTGTCAAAAGGAGTCGGGGGCCGTCAACAACAGCCACGACAACGCTCGACTGTCCATTCTGGAGAAGACGCTCTCCTCTACTTACATCCCACGCAAATTCGCGCTGTTCGTACCTCGTGGACCTGCTTGAGGATGACCCGACGAAGAGGTGGAGCAGGGTAGCACTTTCCCCATCCCACTGGAAGTCGCGCAAGGCAGCTCCTTCTTGTTCCAACTCAAACTTGACCTCTTGCTTAAGATACCAGTGGTAGTTGTTACGAGTCCATAGCAACAGCCGCGAGTTCTCGCCAAGGGACTCGAGGTGCACAGCAACAATATCTGACTGGACGTTCCAACGAATCTTCTTCACAAGTGTCGTCGACGCGCGAAGCTCGGCCGGGAGAGCAATTTCGCCGTGACGGAGACCATTGCGCTCGAAGAAGACGACGAAGAGCTGGTCTTTGCGTACCTCGTGGCTGGCGATGAGCGAGTGGTTCGGGCACCAGTCGAGCGTGTCGCCGAGTTGCGGGATTGCGCGACCGTCCTCCAATCGACCCGTTGCGTGCAGCTCAAGCGATTGCGTGAACACTAAAACTTTACGACGAACTGTCCTGGACGCTTCGATCGTCTCGACGTTGACCGCGAGGAACTGAGCGTCGTCCCTCCACGCGATGGAGACCGGAGCAGTTGGCACGAGCGTCAATGCCGCACCCAAGTGAGCAAGTAGCTGGGTCTCGTGGAGCACCTCCCATTGCGTGTTCATGACCAGTAGTGTGCCGACACCAGTCACGAGCGCAAGTGTCTCTTGGTTACTGCTCCACGCCATGTCGACGAGGCCTCCGTCGAGTGCGCCGATCTCCTCGGGCTCGCGAGTCTGCAAATCCACGACGGCGAGCATGCCGCTCGTGGATCCGCACACTAGAGTATCAAGTTCTGCGACGTATTCCACCCATCGCCAACGCGCATCGTCTGGAGTGAGAATTGCCGTGCTGAGCTCAGTGAGCTGCTCGGGGTCCGCGGTGGGGTCGTCGATCGCGAGCGCGTCGATACGGCCGCTCTGCTCATGCATCAGATAGACGAGCTGCTCGCTCGTGTTCACGCAGAAGGACACCGAGTCGGCTGCATTGGCTTCGCCAGTCGGGGGCGACGGCAGGCGCCACGTCGCGCGACGCAAGGGCAGGAGGTTCCGCATGCCCACCAGGGTCGGTGTGGAGCAAGCCCACTGGTGGAGAATGCGTGATTTGTATTGGACGAAAAATAAGAGTGGCTCACTCGCTAGAATGACATGGTTGCTTTCGTTGGCCGTGGCTTGCACAGGAGATCACCTATTACTGGCTCTTCACGAACTCCAGCGCCTTGGTGAAGCTGTCCTGCGGGGAGATCTTACGCTGGATTTCGCCCACGACACCGCCCTTGAGCACGATCAGGTGCGAGCGCGTGACCGACTTACCGTTTGCCGAGCTACCGAAGTGCTTGATGAGTTCATGTTTCGGATCGGACAGGAACCCATACGCGTAACTCTTCTTCTCTTTCCACGCCTTCAGCTCAGCCGGCGTGTCGCCACTGAGGCCAAAAACCTGGAAACCGGCTGCCTTGATCTCCTCGATGTGGTCGTTGAAACCGCACGCCTGGATCGTGCAGCCGGGAGTATCCGCCTTGGGAAACATGAAGAACACGGCGCCCTTCTCCTTCACGAGCTCCTGGAAATGGACGCTTTTGTCCTCATCGGTCTTGAGCTCCACGTCGAACGATGTCTTCTTGCCAACCTCCAACGAGCTGGCAGCGCCGTTCGCTGTCTCCTCGACGGGTGCAGCACCACCATTTTGCTTGTGGCCCTTGACGAACTCAACAGCGCGGTCCACGCTCTCCGCAGGCGAGACTTTACCCTGGATATCACCAACCACACCTCCCTTAAGAATCACGACATGTGATCGCTGGATCTTGGAGCCACCGATGGAGCTGCCGAAGTACTTGATCAGCTGGTGCTTGGGGTCGCTGAAAAGGTCATACGACAGCTGCTGCTTGGTCTTCCAGTTCAGCAGCGACTTCGGACTGTCGGCGCTGAGGCCGTACACTGCAAAACCCGCGTCCTTGATTTCCTGGATGTGGTCGCGGAAACCTGCACAGCCACGCGGATCAATCCACAAGATTCTCGTGGTCAGATGCATCTCTGCGTAACCTCACCGCACGCCTGCTTCGTGCAACCAGGGGTATTGGCCTTGGGATACATGAAGATTACGACCCCTTGCTCCTTATAGACATCCGAGAACGTGACCTCCTTCTCGTCCTGGTTCACGAGCGTCACGTCCTTGGCCACGGGTTGGCCCACTTCAAAGGGCTCCTTGGCGGGCGCGGGCTTCTTCGGGGCCTTCTCGCCCGCCGCAGGAGCCTGGGCCGCGCGCTTCTCAGGCGCCGGCGCCGGCTTGGCTCCTCCGCTGCGTGTGGCCACCATCCTGACGTCTTCACTCCGGGCGAGGGGTTCGACGCTGTTCGATTGATCCACTCGGACCGAGCCGATCCAATGGGGCCGAGTCTCGGCCCCATTGGATCTTCCCGCGACGACATTCTCGAACTTGAACTTTAGGAAAGCTCCAGGGAGGTGACATGAAGGTGCCAAAACACAAACATCAACGTCCCCCGTTGGAGTGCCACGTCTGGTACTGATGACCTGCAAGGATCTCATTCTCCGATTCGGCGTTTGGTTCGGCCAATCACAGCGCCTTTTTTATCGTCTCATGCTAATGAAAGCTTTTGATTGGATATCTCTTCCCAAAACAACCTAAACCTAGAAGCAGTTGCACCCACGTCGAACAGCAACGACGGACCTCGTCGCATGACAGCGTCGTCGCATGACAGCGATGGAAGGTCGGCGCCAGAACGCCATTCTTCCCCACGCGCCATGTCGACCTCGCCTGTCCAGTTCCTCGAAGAGCTCAAGGACGCCGTCGTGAGGGCGTTCATGAACGCACCACAGATCGACGGGCGTACCAACGCGCGCGTGCCACTTGACCTCGCCGTGCCGTCGGAGGCCGCGCGGGAGCGCCTCATGGAGAACCAGAGCGGCTCCTACTGGGCAGCCGTGCCCCAACTGCCGATCGCGTCGTCCAGCGCTTAGATTCCAGCCAACGCCGCATTGCTTGTCTTCATTAAGTTATTCATCGACGTGCTCGTCCTATTCTAACCACTTCCAAAGCTCTTGACGAGGGCATAAAACCACGGCTCGAACAGCTTAGAAGCGAAATGACCAGCAGTATGTATTCGCCACGTAACTACGATGCAATAAAAGTGTGCACTGATCTGTACCGCTAACTGCATGTAACCCAACCAAAGCTAGTTGGCCTTCTCGAGTAATGGGTATGTGGCAGCCGTCGCGACGCCACATCGATTCTCCTTTTGGGCGATTTTCACGTAGCCTTGCTCGCCCCAGTGAGTACTCCACGAATTCTTCACGATCGTATACTTCTCTCCGTTGTGAGTCGTCACACCAACTGCAAGCACAGAGTGGTCGAGGCTGTCAAGGTCGCTCTTACACGCCGGGTCGTCGTAATAGCCTCCACTATAGAAGTAGAACGACGGTGGTGCCGCGTCAATCGACACCGACAGTGGCCCAATGGTCGCGAGTGCGTCATTGAGCGCATCGACACCAGTCACGTTCACGAAGCCAGTCATCTTGGCCACAGCGTTGGACACGTTGAAGTGACAAAAGTCTGGTTGGTTGCGGTATTCGCCGTAAGTATCAGTCGACTCGATTCCTCCGGCGTCCAAGATCCACTTGTACGCCTGATAGTCGAATCCTCCATCACATGCCATGTTCCCGAACTTCCATCTACAGCGGGAACAAAGAAGAGTTAGAATCGAGCTTTGCAAATGCAGCTTGTTCAGGCTAACACACGAGCAATCCATGAGAACTTGCTGGGAGAGGTTGTACAACTTGTTGCGCTGAGTAAATATCGCGCCTTCCAAGGCCCCGGTTGTCCTGAGCGAAACACGGTAGCTCAGTGGCAAGTTCAAGCATCAGGTGGAGAGGAAACTGACCCAAAAGTCCAGCAGGACCCGCACGACCCTTGATCTTTCACAGGTGTCACCGCGCCCTTCTTGCGCCAGTCGATTTCATCAGGCAGCCGAACGACTGCCGGTTCGTGGACACTACTAGCTCCATTGTCAGCCACGCGCTGCAGTCTTGTGGAGCGATGCATCCTCATACGCTCTTCATGGGTGAGGTCAGCAAACGCGTTCGGTGCGAGGTGGTAGGAAAGTCCCTGAATCAAAACCGATTCTTGTTAGAAGACCAAACTCCTCTTGGGGGTGACTTCAAAACTACCTGGCGATTCATCGAGTTGATGTAGCGGAGGTTGTGGTGGTAAGTCGTAAGTCGTTTGGTCTCTTCAACATGGTCGTCGTAGTCTTTGCCATGCTTCTCTTTGAATTCTTCGAAGACGTGGCCCTTCTTCGCTATGCCTTCAGGCATCAGCATGTGCAACTATTGTGAAAAACATCAGCGACTGTGCACAACGCGAACAGACCAACATGGACGAACGTACATCTTGCGCGGGCATACGCGTAGGTCCATGGTAGTCGCTCAAGTTTGAGCAGTTCATCATCGATGGTAGCGAACTGAACACACGCTCATGAACTGGTCCCTCACGAATATACTCATAGTCGATGAAATACTCGTCAAAATGGCTTCCACCCAGCATCGGATTGCGGCCAACGTAGTGAAATCGGACGATGGCTTCGGATCCCTGATCAACATACACAGTGTACTCGCCTCTCAGTCCTCCAGGAGTTGGCACCTCTCCAGGAGTGACATAGCGCCAGCTCAGGCATGGGCGGCCACGAATAAGCGTGATACCATGCTGGGGTTCGAAGATGGACATATTTGGGAACACTTGTTGAATGGGTTCGGGATCTGTGGCAAAGCATTGGAGCTCGTCGATGACTGGGATGATCTGATAGGATGAGCCAGTCGAGTTGAAGATGTAAATGTCCGATTCTCCGTAGTAGCTGAGTTTCTGCAGGCCACGAGTCTCGTCGACGTGGACGTAGACGGGTTCGATGAGGTTGATGTAGGGCATGTTGATGGTAAGGCTCGCCTCGTACTGGGACGGGAAGCGCGGCCGGTGGGTCGGAACGAGGCTGTTGGCGTCTTGGACGGCGCGCAGAATAGTGAGCACACCGATGAAGACAAGGATACCGCTGGTGAGCGCGACGATGGCGCACCAGATCGTCTTGGCGTTGCGGCGTCGGCGGACGAGAATGGGCGATTCGGTCGCCACGGGCGAGGCAGCATCTATGAGGTTAGAAGGGTTAGACAGCAAGCAGAAGAGTGTGGGAAGGAGGCGCCCGACGCACCGCCTAGCAGCCGCTCACTGGCGTCGCTGTCGTCCAGCGAGAGCAGCGCCTGCTTGTTCTTCTTGGCCATCCTTCAAGCTTCCTTGAGAGCGATCTTCAACTGTCAACGAAGTAGGATCAAAGATTTGTCCCTTCCAAAATATCCCGATATTCTCAGATCGAGGGTGTCTCTGAGGCGCAGTGATCACTTCCATCCATGCTGTCGCTGCGTGCAAGGTCGCTCGGCCGCTTCGCTTCCCCACGGGGCCCCGCCTCCCGCTCTTGTGGAAGGGGCTTCGCGTCCAGCGGCCAGAGCGAGACCAAGGTCCCTCGTCTCGCGGACGAGAGCATCCTCGATCACCTCGTGTGCCCCATTTCCAAGTATCCTCTGCGCTACGACTCCACGCGTGGGCTTATCATCTGCCCCGAGATTCGCGTCGCGTACCCAGTTGTTGACGGCATCCCCATGCTCGTTCCAGCTGAAGGTCGCGTGCTGCGCGACGACGAAGAAGCCTAGTCGGCAGAAAACGACAAAATACATCCAAATTCTTCTTCTCTAAAGATCGTGGTGGTGTGCTCGCTAATTGTCGCTCTAGTACGTCGATCAATAGAGAGTCCGCGAGTTCCGCCGAGGGTTTCGCCGTGTGGGGACACTTTGGGGCTCCTTCCGACTGAGACCACGAGATGTCCGCGCCGCTGGCGTGCTGAACTCCTCGTCGATCGGTTCAAGTTCCATGGCCTCGAGCTCCTGCGCCGCAGGTGACGACTCTTGTGGCTTTCCGGCCGCTCGAGAATCGGTCTTGGGTGGCTCCCGCACGAAATGGAAGCGCTTCGGCGTGGCGAACATAGCTGTGTCCTGAGAGGCCGTGGATGCGGCCGCCGCGATCGATGACGATGGCTCGTGATCGGCGGCAGTGGCGGTACCGTTTAGCCCGCCAACTTGTACGTCCACAGGCGTCGCGTCGGCTGGCTTGTCCACACGAGGGCGAAGTGCGAGATCTAACAAAGCGCGTCGGTCACTCAAGATTAGCAGGGGAAGCACAAGTTAACCTTCGCCTTTCTTACCGTCAACAGGGCTGGGTGGCTTGGAGGAGAAAGAAGAGAAGGAGCTGTTGAACGCGGAACGCACAGGCTGGAAAACGAGTGCGGGCGGGCGATCTAAGCACAATAAGATGTGAGTGCAACACCATAGTTAGGAAGTTGGGATAGTCGGATCCGACCTGATGACGACACACCACTAGTACTTGCCGGAGTTGCTGCGCTCGAAACAGAACCATGTGGCACGACAGGAGAGAGACCGAAGTTCAAAACCTGAGCGACACGCTTTGCGGACGATTCCATTGTTTGCCGAGGCGGACGAGCTGTCCCCGGACTAGAGTCGATTGAACCAATCGGGACAGTTCGCCGGGGCGCCGCTGGCGTCGACTCAGCTGTTGAAAACGGTGTGGTGATGCTGCTGGCGCTTCGTGGCAGAGATGACCGACTGGAATAAATTCCCGGAGAGTACGAAAACGATGTTTGGCTCTGTGAAGAAGTTGCCGCTGAAGAGCCTTGGGTAGCGAATACACCTTCCTGTTGCAGAGGTAGCGACAGCGCCGGCACGGAAGAGGTCGGAGCGGATGCCATGACGGGAATATCGTCCGACATCCGCTCCTCGTCCTCACTTGCGCTCATTTCTGGAAGCTGCATAAGTGGAACTCCGGTGGACCCAATCATGATCACATCAGTATCGTTTGGTCGAGTAGGTCGGAAGCTCTGCTTAAAGCGGTAGTGAGCGTTGCTGGTGTTGGTTACTGGCTCTGTTCTCATGTTTTGGAGTAGTGCAACTCGAATGCGAAAGCTCGGCTGTTGTAGCACCGCCTGCGCAACGTTTGTGTTCCCGCTAGTGCTTTGTCGAATAAGCGCCAAATGTTCGTGATGCAAAGCCCACGCCTTCTCAAACTGGTTGCGCAACACATAGTACATCACCAGCAAATCGGCCTTCCGAATGCTAAGCTCCTGTATCACCTCGTCGCCTAGATACCGATCACCCATCATGAAGTTGTCGAATATCTGTTCCTCATCTCTCGTCAATGTTGCATGGTGGACAAGTTCTTTGGCGCGATTGTTCTTCACAAGCCACTTGAAAACAAGCTGAAGCAGGTCGAGACGCCGCTGCTGACGTATAATCGAAAGAGCGCGCTCCCATGCGCTCAACTCCAGATTCACCATTACAGCGTACTCTGTGGCAACTGCTGGAAGCTGGCTGAGATCCATGTCAAATGCAGTCCATATCTTCCATGCAAACGAACTCTCTCCGCGATGCACGAGAGTCTCAACCATGTACAAAATCAGCTCTGGCTCAAGGCTCGCCTCCTTCTGCAGATGTAGAGCACTTGATTCGAGCAATCGCGTAACAGCTCCCTGATAGATAGGCCCGACTTCCTCGTTTGAAGCGAGACGAATGTTAACTGCGTTCTCGATGAGCCAAATAGCTAGAAGCGTGGCCTTCATGTTGTCGGGCACGCCCATTTGAGCAGCAAAAGAATCGGCAACATCAACAAAACGATCCACCAGTTCGGTCCCAGCCCACAAATGCTGTTTGTCCGTTGGGCTCTGGGTGATCGTGACGTACGCGAGATCCAACGCAAAATACAGCATCAGAGCCGTTTGGATCCGGAAAAACGCTTCAACAGGCTCGTGACTGACTTCTTCAGCATACAACTTGACCATGTCTTCGTGAACTGCCGGAGACTTTAGGAGCTTGAATAGATCGGAGAGGGTATTCGGGGGAATGCTCTCTACAATGTTGGCGTTTTGCATCACGAGCTCAATCAGGAGGGAAGGAAAGGTGATATCGCTGTTGCTCACGGAGGATAAGACGACGTCGTAGGATCCCTCAAACGACTGGCGCAGTGATGCTCGAGCACTTCGTGCTTGGTAGTAAAACTCGTGATACTGGTCGGGATCAAACGCGATGTGGCTTTCC
The DNA here is from genome assembly GCA_023335855.1 of Pythium scleroteichum. Taxonomy (NCBI): domain Eukaryota; phylum Oomycota; class Peronosporomycetes; order Pythiales; family Pythiaceae; genus Pythium; species Pythium scleroteichum. The sequence goes on along the minus strand of JAADVR010000025.1, from coordinate 1,598 downwards.
TTCAGCCACTGCACACATTGGCATGCCAGTGACGCTGACTGTATACGGAAAAGCACCTCGAGCAAGTTGTGGATGCCTTCGTAGGTAAGTCGAGCTAGTTCAGTCTGTTTGAGCACTTCTTCCGGGCGTTCTGAGATCCGATGGGATGGCAGGGACCGTAGTTCGCAGGCATTCTCTTCGAGTTGGTGTGCTGATTCTTTCAGGCGCTCCAATAGAGCGAGCGAGACGGCGCGCAGGCCGCTAAGCTCTCGCACATGGTTTTGCAGCGTAGTAGTGTCACCGACTTTGTGGCCCTTTCTGTGCATACGGTTGTGGTGGTGATGGTCACCTGGAGTTGTTGTCACGTCGCCTCCTCGTGCTGCTGCCTCGCGAGCATTGCTAAGCGCGTCCACATCGCCGTGGACGGTCTTCTGCAGCGAGTCAACGTGGCCACACAGCCACTGTTGCACAGCGATGGGCTCTTTTAGCACGTACTGTTTCCTGGACAACACGCCATCCTGCGGAGCGTGGCCACTAGGCTCTCTCGCCCGCACATACGCAACGATCAGATGCGCAAGCCCACTGCTGAGACACACGTCAAAGAGAGCGTTACGCTGGGCGATGAGTTGCGCGCCGTCAGCAGTGGCCGTGTCCACACGGGAGCGCTTGAAGATCCCCGAGACGCTAAACAGCTCGTACGTCTCGCCCGGCTCGACGAACGCCTGCCAACCGAGCTCTGCGAAGCGTTCGATAACCTGTGATGGAGCTTAAGGTGAGACCTTGAAGGGTCGACAAAGCCACGCCCACTTACAGGAAGAAGCATGGCGAGCGTTAGCCAGAGACAACGGAGGTGGCGGGGTCCTAAGAGCGCGAGTTCCCTCTCGTTTCGAGAGGAGCACCAATCCTCCCAAAAAGACTGCGAACTTAGATAGACGCACTTAGCCAATCACAGGCTGAGACTGACTAAGTGCGCTTCTCTAACCTGTAACTTGACGAAATGCACCGCAATGTCGTCCACAAATGCTTCGAATCGGCGTGCTCCGAACGACTCTTACGTGTGATCCACTGATGGTCAGCTCAAGCATTCTGGCTAGAGCATCAAGGACGAGGATAGGACCACCAGACGATGTTTACGAGGTTCCAAGGTCTAGGCTTGTGATGCGGCGGAACAAGGACGCCCGTTACTAGCAGATCTGTTGTTTTCGTGATGAACTTCACTGAACTGGGATCCAACTGCCATTCCCAAATTTTGCAATAGACGACCAAGCAGCAGACCCCTCGTCATTTTCAAGCAAAGCTCAGCCCAATTTTTTTCGGCGCCACTACTCCCCATCTTATGGGACCCCATCAAACCCATATCGCAGTCCATATCCTGTCCATGCCGTAAGTATTGAAAAAAAATGAAACACACGCCAGTTGAACGTCTTTTGGAGGGGGGGGGGCAAAATAACGGTGCGTACTTTGGGAAGAGTGGCGCAGAATCACCACAAGCAAAGCATCGCCAACGGCGGCATCCGGGACGGCAACGGGCATCGGGCACGGCAACCCAAGTGGTGGTATCCGGCACAGCTTGTGCTCCGCCGCGCGACGATGGAAAGCGGCACGCCACCTCGTGAGGG